>VMDO01005064.1:0-116268 GCA_007922755.1 Pedetes capensis
TCCCTTTCATCTGGTGATGCAACAAATTAACAAATTAATAAATTAACAAATTAATAAAGTGTCTTCTACTTTTTATATCTCTGGAGGCCATATTATTGTGCCTTGTTGTAGGTGAAACAAAATCAACCTTACAATTTGTATAAAAAGGGAAAAATTCCTACATTATTAATACTTTTATATATACTGTAAGTGATGTAAAATGTGTTAGGGAACTCTTTTTGTCCCTGAAATATAATCCAGCTTTTTAAAACAGTACATTTTAGATAAGTCTCAATCACTACATATTCATATTAACAGCTCTCTAAGTTAAAAGATTTTTCTCCAGTGTTATTCCACAAAACACAGGGAAAATGTCAATAATATAAGCAAAATATACCAAAGCAAAATGTACAATTTAAATAATTCAAGGATGTCATGAAACATACTATTGCTATGTTTTGAATCTATTATGAACATAGATTTTTTTGGACACCTCTTATTTTCCTGTGTTTAGCAAAATATCCATTCTATAATCCTATTTCAAAGAAAAAAAAATCTAACGAGATTGATCCAATAGTCAAAAATCTACTTTAGAGAGCCAATGATTATTACCCTCTTAAGGAAAGACAAATAAAAGAATAGGTGACTTAGGGTGTTCTTTGAATTATTTAAACTGCAGATCTGGATTTTCTTTTTTCAAAATCTTAGTGCTTTCTACTGAACATCTACTCATTAAATATTTCATGTGTATTTTATTTGTAGCATTACAGTGGGAATCCATTTGGAGAAAATATTTGTTTTACCAGGCAGGCATACAGATAGGCTTTTTGCTATTTTCAGGTGTTCACTTTATGTGGTTCTTGCCTCTCAGCAACATTTTGCTGCATTTCCACATCAACACTTTCAATCTGTTATGGTTTGGGACTACATTGTATCTGAAGGTCATCTTGTTTATTCTCCAGCTGGTGGCGCTATCCTGGGAAGTGGTGGAACTTTAGCAGGCAGGCCTTTGGCAGAATTCCCTGGAGGTGGGCCTTTGAAAGTTTTTATCCCAGACTTTCAACCCGGCTCCCTTTCTGTTCCTGATCCACCATAATGTGAGGTCATTTGTCACAGACCCTGCTGTTGCTGCTATTGCTGCTGCCATGCCTGGTCTGTCACCATGGACTAATGCTCTGTGAGCTCCTAATGAACCTCTTCCCCCATAAGTTTGTTTTGGTTTGTTTTTCTGCCACAGCAATGGCAGCTGACTGATTCAGAAAACTGGTATAGAATGGGGGTATTGCAGTGCAGAAACTAACCATGTGGCTATTTTTAGAACTTGTTTATGGGAAGAGTCTGGGAGAGTTTGGAGATGTAGGCAAGAGAGGTCCCAGAGGGCTTGAGGGACAGTTCTGGTGAGAGTAAAGAGGGAAAGAATGCCACGGCTGATGGAAATGCAGACAAGACTCACAGGGTTTTAGAGAAAAATGAGAACCCTATTGGACACTGGAGTGGAGACAATCCATGTTATATTCTAGCAAAGAGATTGTCTGCATTTTGTTCATACTCTAAAGATTTGAATGAGGCTGCCTTTAAAAGTATTGAGCTAATTAATTTGGCAGAAGAAATATCATGAGGGTGATGAGAGATAGGCAATGTGACATGGTTGTTACTTGCTGCTTTTAGCCAAATCTATGAGGAAAATATGGAGCAAAAGGCACAGAAAAAAATCTGAAAAAATGTGTAGCTTAAAGAGGTAAAAATCTGTGGCTTGCCTAATGTTACTGCAGACAGGGCTGGCTCAGGCCAGGAGGCCTTAATTGTTTGGTACATCACAGTAAAAGGGAAGCTTAGTTATTTTTTGCTGGGATAAAAGAAATTCAACACAGCAGGAGATGGCCAGGCCTCTCCCATCTAAGAAGCCAGTGCCTGAAAAGGAAGTCTTTGAAAAGCTATATGGCCCTCCTTCAGAATTAAAAAGAGAGTGTTTGAAAAGCAAATGCCTCCAGGATGTCCTGCTGAAAGGAGGCCACCTACAGAAATGATTTCTTGACTTGGGCATACAGAGTCCACTGCTGTAGCTGTGGTTCAAAAGGGTGAAGCTACTGCTTAAGCCAGCAGAAAAACTTGGCAAATTCCATGTGGTGCTCTCTTTCCAGGCATGCAGAATGCAAGAGTTAAGGGGTTACAGGGTCTGCCACCAAGGTTCCAGAAGATAGCCTATGAGGCCATGAAGTGTGCACCAAGATTAGGTGCCCTATGTAGATCCCTTGAAGGGTTGGTGTGTGAAGCTTTGAAGGTGGAGCCTAAGCAGCAATGGAGATCCCAGGATGTTAAATATGTCAGCATTATGAAATCTCTGCCTAGGAGAGCTACTGGTGATGGGCTGAGCCATCCCAAGAGGACCACAGGGAAAGAACTATGCAATCTTCTTCAAGCCCAGATGATGCCAAATGCCAGATGACGTCTCATATGCCAGATGTCAGACTTAAACCAACAGAGATTATTCATCCAGTAGGATATTGGTCTTGATATGGAGCAGGCTTTCTTATCTGTGCAATCATTCCTCCCTTTTGGAATGGGAAGGCATACTGTGTGCCATTATTTGCTGGAAGTATATAACCTGATTTTTGTGTCTTAAAGGGACCCACATCTAAGTTTGCCATGAGTCTCAGTGGAGACTGTAGACTTGGAGTTTTGAAAGCTGTTGAGACTTTTAAGACTTTGAAGACTTAAAGTTGGAATGAACATATTTTTTATGATGAGGTGACTATGATCTTTGGGGGCCAGGAATGGAGTATTATGGTTTTGACCCAAATTGTCCCCCAAATTTCATGTGGCTTGGTCCTCAGCTAGTGGTGCTATCTCTGTTGACTCAGAAATTTTGGGAGGGAGGGCTTTGACAGAAGTAGATCCCTGGGTCTTTGGAGGTTTTTGCCCCAACCTGTAGCCTTGATCTCTCTTTGTTTCTGGTCTGCCATATCGTGAGGTTGTCTGACAAAGGCCCTACTACTGCAACCAGTATGGACTGATTCTCTAACTATGAGCTCCCAATAAACCTCTTCCCCTATAAATTCATTTGAGTTCATTTTTTTCTGCTGCAGTAATGGCAGATTAGTAATTTCTAAAATTTTAGGATTTGAGAAACCATCAAGGCCCCCATATTATATGCTGTTCTTATAACATTTTTTTATTCATTAAATATTCTGTTTTGCAAACTATTGTACATAGAAATTATAGACAACAATCCATACCAAGAGGAAACACTTAATTGCAGAATTCAACCCATAGGAAACACAGATATGTAACATATAACCTATGTTTGTAAATAGCATTTCCCCTATTGCACATGCAAAGAATTCTAGATAAGACCTCTTGATTGAAGTAAAAATTTCGTCCCCAATTGGAACTTGGAGAAAGATCCTATCATTGTAAGAAATCTTGCCTCTAATTTGTTTTTTCTCAGAGCCTGGGGGTTACACCCAGGGCCTTGCATATGCTCAATAAGAGCTCCACCATTGAGCTGCACCTATATCCCTTTTTTATTTTTTATTATGAGATAGGGTCTTATTATGTTGTGCAGGCTGCCTTTGGCCTTGAACTCACCATCCTCCTGCCTCAACAAGCCACTCCTGTCACTGGGATTATAGGCATGGCTGGCTATCTTGCCTCCATTGTAATAATCTCCAGAGACCATAGTGAAGATATATGGGACTGCAGGCAGTTTATAGCAGCTGTAACATGGGATTCTAACCCCAGTTATCTATGTACTTGTTGAACAGCAACCAGGAAAGATGAAAAGCAGAGACAGGAGTCCCATATTGAACTTTGGCTTGGTAGGGTTTCAGATGAGTTACATGGAAGTGGAAAGAGATAGCACACACACCTCTCTGTATAATATCAGAGAGTTTTATATTTACGGTTTATATTTCCATCCCAAAAGACCAAAAAAATTCAATATATGCATTTCCTTTTGAGACTATGTTAAGATATATTAGACTCTAATGGTCAGTGATCCAGTGTTACCATTAACAAAATGACACCTTCATCTGAGAGGATAAATCAGAGTTAGCTCTCTGGGTTCTCTGGCTTTAGTGAAAGGACAAATATACTGACATGCATCCAGACAATGGATATCACTTTGTGCTGAAAAGAAATGAGCTATCAAGCCATAAAAAGATGTGGAAGAAATTAAAATGCATACTGCTAAGTGAAAAAAGCTAATCTATAAAGGTTATACACTGCATATTTTCAACTTTATTTTTGTTGTTATTGTTAGGTGCCACCAAGTTGGGTCCAACTCATAGCGACCCTCATAGCTTTACTTTACTTTACTTTTTTATGGAAGAGAAAGAGATTTAATAACATTACATAACTGCTCAATTAGACGAATACATGGATATGCTCACATATTCATATACAAGGTAAATACATTTGCCCCCATTTTTGTTCAAATATTTAGAATTAAATTATGTGTTATATTCCACTGTATTTCTTTTTTATTGTAAATTTTTAATGTACAACTTAATGTGTTTCATTCTAACATACATTTCATTGTGACATTTCCATATATGCGTTTCATTGTACATTGCACACATAACTTCCCCCTTACCCTCTTGTGCCCCACCTCCCCCATCTCTCACCCCTCCACCAATGGCCTCCCTTCCACTAGCATGTATTTTTGTGGGAATATTTTTCTATACCCATGCATCCCTATTTTGATTTAAGTCCAAACTTTTTTCTATAGTGATCTGTCTTTTTACATTGCCAGCAGTATTACTTGAATAATCTAGTACATTTGCATTATTGTCATCCTTTGGCATTGTTGGTATTATTATAACTACTTCCAGAACTATTAAAGTTGGGTTGTTTACTTTCAGGTCATCCTCTCTCTCATTCCTCCCTCCTTGTTGGCCCTCCTCCCCTCCTGTCTTCCCCCATCATCACTTCCTTTTGCTAGATTCCTCGCTCCTTCTTTCTGCTCTTTAAATTGTCCTTTCTCTGCTAAATTTACATGAGCTTTTTATTATGTTCCAATTTATGTATAGGATTTTTTCCTTCTTTTAAGTTTGATTCAACTCCCACATATGAGTGAGAACATGTGGTATTTCTCTTTTTGGGCTTTGCTCATTCACTTAAGATAATTGTCTCCAATTCCATCCATTTTGCTGCAAATGATATTATTTCATTTTTTTGATTGCTGAGTAGTATTCCACTGTGTATATGTACCATAATTTTTTTTATCCATTTTTCTGTTGACAGGCACTTTGGTTGATTCCATATCCTTGCTATTGTGAAAAGTGCTGTATTGAACATGGGGATGCAGGTGTCTCTGTGGTATGATGATTCATCTCCCTTTGGGTATATTGTCAATGATGGTATAGCTGGTTCATATGGTAGATGTATTTTTAACTTTCTGAGGTACCTCCATATTGATTTCCAAAGTGGTTGAACCAATAATGCAGAAATATTGAAACCATTTCCTCTAAGATCTGGAACAAGACAAGGATGTCCACACCTACCTTATTTAACATTGTGATTGAGTCCTCACCAGCTCAATCAAACTAGAGAAAGAAATCAAACAGATATAGGTAGGCAATGAAGAGGTCAAATTATCCTTATTTTCAGATGAGGCAAGATACTTTATGTAAAGGACCCCAAAACCTCATCTAGAAAACTTTTAGACCTAATTACCTCCTTTAGCAAAGTGGCAGGGTACAAAAGTAACACACAAAAATCAGTAGCCTCCCTTTACAACAACTGTAAGCAGGAAGAGAAGGAAATTACAGCTACAATCTCTTTCACAATAGCCCACCAGAAAATTAAATACCTTGGAATCAATCTAACCAAAGACCCTGCAGATCTCTATAAGGAAAATTTTAAAACATTAAAGAAAGAAATCACAGAGGGTACTAAAAAGTGGAAGGATCTTCCCTGCTCCTGGATTGGGAGAATCAATATTGTAAAAATGGCTATCCTACCAAAAGCAATCTATAGATTTAATCCTATACATCCTATACATCAGACAGAGGACTAAATTCCAGAATTTATAAAGAACTCAAGAAAGCAATACCCAAGAAAACAAATAACCCAATACACAAATGGGCAAAGGAACTGAACAGAGTTCTCAAATGAAGAAGCTCAGAAGGTCATGAAACACATGAAAAAATGCTCAATATCCCTAGCCATTAGGGAAATGCAAATCAAAACAACTCTGAGATTCCACCTTATTCCAGTAAGAATGGCCAAGATCTATAAAACAAATAACAACAAATGCTGGTGAGGCTGTGGAGTAAAAGGAACCCTCTTACACTGCTGGTGGAGCTGTAAATTGGTTCAACCACTTTGGAAACCTCACAGGGTTTTCAATGGCTGATTGTTTTGGGATTGCCTCCAGAGTGGATTACCACATCTTTCTCCCATATTTTTGGTGTTAGGAATCTAACCAGGGACCTCAAAACTGTGGAGCAGCACTCCTCCAACTGAGCTAAATCCCAGCCCCTTCAACTATGTCATTCTGAAAGAGGCAAAACTATGAAGTCAGTAAGAAGGAGGGTGAGAGGAGAAGGATGGATGGCCAGAACACAGGATTGTTAAGGCAATGAACCTATCTTATGGGACATATGGTAGTGGATATGTCATTATACATTTGTCCAAACCTGTGGGATGTGTGACGTGAAGAATGAGGACTAATGTACACTGTGGAGCTTGAGTGATAGTGATATGTCTGTGTAGCTCATCAAATGCAACAAATGTACCTCTTAGGTCCCTGATGCTAACCATAAGGGAGGCTTTGGGTGTGTGAGGATAGGAGGTAGATGGAATGTCTCTGCACCTTCCTCTCAATTTTACTGAAACCCCTCTAAAAGTTAAAGTATTTTTTAAAGAGTCTGGCAAATTAATTGAAAGGAGGCAACAATATCTGTGAAGGAATTTGGTGGAGGACTGAGGTGGGGTGGTGGTAGAAAAGACATAAAGAAGCACACAAAGTTGGGGGAAGCTTTAGGAACAGAATGCAGGAATTTTGCAATAATTGGCATGAGTAATAACTCTGTTTCTGCCTGAGTGTATCAGAAGATAGTCCAGGGCAGAGGCTAGCCCCTAGCCCAGGAACTGTCATCTCCTGCTTTCTATTCTGGTTAGTAGAAATGGTGGGGATGATGGGGATGTTGGGATGCTTCTGTTTACTCTGATACTTGACATCAGAACAATTACCTGGATCACCTCAGAACACAAGTTGACACCCAGTCAATAATTCAGCTCCTAGAACTTGAGTTATGTTTCCATGTTAGACACTTTTGAGCACTTCAATCAAGTATAAGACCAGTATGGGATCAGTTGTGGAAAGTGAAAAGCTCTTGGGTGAAATAATGATTGAACCTGTATTGTGTGGCTCCAAGTGTAGGACAAAGGGTCAGTGAATTGAAATGTCATGGAGAAACTTCCATTTGAAGCTATAAATCATGCTCTAAATCCAGGCCTGGTAGTCCATGCCTATAAGCCCAACACTTAGGAGGAGGAGGCAGGAAGATGGTGAGTTTGAAGCCAGCCAGACTACGAATCAAGGCCCTGTATCAAAAGACAAAAAACAAAAACACAAAATACAAACAAGAAGTGAATACTCTGTGTTGCAGAGTTTTCTAAGGAAGGAACATGCTGCGTGGCCACACAGTGACTTCTCTGCCAGTGAAGTTTGCCACTGGACTGGTTTACACCTTTGCCATGATGCTAGCATGGTGGTTCCCAGTGATAATTTATCAGAATAATTTGAGGCAGCTTTATAAAAATAGAGACCTTTGTATTCCATTTGAAGCCACCAATAGAGGACATTTAAGGACAAGGACTGTAAGATTAGATGGCTTTTAAGATTTCAGAGATAGGAAAAATCAGTGAAGTTCTCTCCTTCTTTGTGGAAGGTTTATTGTGTTAAGTGTGAGAATTCACATAGGTTTCCTTTTATTTCCGGATTTTTCCCCTCTCACTATTTTATTCCTCCATTCACTTCCTTCTTACATTCATTTTCTTTCCAGCTTTTCCCAGTGAACTGTTGGTTCCTTAATAAGGATAAGACCCTGGTTTAATTCATCTGTCATTTCTTGAGGAATTTAGAACAATATCTTTCACACACCAGTGAAACGGTTGCTAAATGCCAGCTTTGGGATGCTGCATTGCAGTGTTATAGTTATCTACTTTCATCTGTGCACAAAAGGCATCCTCGGTAAACTAATTGAACCAATGGATCTTCTGTAGTGTCTTAAATCTCATCCAGGGGATAATTTAGGAGGCAGATTTCCTGGAAAATGGCTCTCAGATTTACATTACTATAGAAACAGGGAAATACCTTCCCTTTTATTATAGCTAAAAACTACTTTTATAGATTATAAAAACAAAAATACCAAATAACTAACTCATGCTTCAATAATCTACTCAGCTTAGACACAGCCAAAGTGACTTTTATATATCTACCTTCAGAGAAATCTACCATGTGGGAAAATATCAATGACTTGAATTCCAGAAGGTTGTAAAACTTCCAGAAAACAAATAGAGTATAATGTCTAAAATAATAATAAAAAATAAAAGCAGGTTGGCTCAAATGGAACTTATAAAATTGCAAACATAATATTTCATAAATGGAAAATTTGCAGTAATATCTAAATTGAAATGTTGCAAGTTACTCATCAATAATTCTCTGAATTACAGTAAAACATTAATCCTTGAAGCAAATGAAATCGTAATATTTAGGGTGACTTATATGGTGAATTTCTACTCCTCATTGTCTGAATAACATCAGACTTCATTGTCATGAGGAATACAATGCTCACTAGAGGCAGAGAATTCCTGCATACACAAACTTACACATTTAGCCAACATACATCTTTTCCAGTCTCTCCATATGTTAGCCAACTCTGAAGTATAATGTAACATACACTCTTATCCCACAAGAAATTCTACTTGTATTTCAACACTATCTTCATTTTCAGTCCCTGTGCCTCTCATCATCCATATACTGTTTTCCTTTATCCTTCTCTTCTTCCCTTTCTACTTTCCCTCTATAAGAACCATGTTGGAATAGAAGTCTACTTTCTTGAGTCTCCACTTAAGTTTTCAATTTTAATAAAGTCCACATTAGTCAGCTGTCATTGTAAAAAATACTAGCGATATCAACTTCTAGTCATTGTTAGGTGCCACTGAGTTGTGTCCAACTCATGTTGTTGTTGTTAGGTGCCGTCAAGTCAGTATCTGACTCATAGCGACCCTCACAGGGTTTTCAATGGCTGACCATTTCGGGATTGCCTTGGGAGTGGATTGCCAGGCCCGTCTCCCATTTTTGTGGTGCTGGGAATTGAACTCGGGACCTCAGAGACTGCAGCGCAGAGCTCTACCACCTGAGCTAAATCCCAGCCCATCCAACTCATAGCGACCCTTACAGGGTTTATAATGGCTGATTGTTTGGGGATTGATTCAAGAGTAGAATGCCATGTCCTTCTCCCTTTTTTGCAGTGCTGGGAATCAATCTTGGAACCTCAGAGACTGCAGAGCAGTACTCGACCAACTGAGCTAAATCCCAGCCCCTCAGATTCTAGTAGAAGGTATTTATTTTGACTCACAGTTTCCGAGGTTTTAGTCCATTGTCAGCTTGCTCCCATGCTTTTTGGCCACATATATTTTTCTCAAATAAAATCAGAGGAAAAGGGCTGGTCAATCTGTGTCCGTTCTTCTAGGGAGATAAAGGGTAAGTGTAAAACATTACACATTTTGAATGAAATGCTTCAGAGCCAATGTGACTAAATCACAGTAGGGATGGCACATTTTCAAGCATTTTAGGCCATCATGTTCAGGATGAGAGAACTAGAGGCCCTTGCAAAGGAGGGAGCTTGTGGCACAGGTGCCAAGAGCCACAGGGAGGAAGGATTATGACCTCTTTTTCCCCACCGCAGGTGGCTGGCCTCTTTGCCTGCTCTTGCCCCGCTTTTCCTAACACAGAGACACTTAGCACTATAGCAAAAGAGATTGCCTGCTTCTCCATCTGCCTCTAACTCTCATTGCAGGCCATGACAAGAGCCAGGCCTGCCCATGGTGCTGCCCACATATGGGGCATAGCCCTCTGCTTTTCTTTCAGGTCAAAGAACTGTGGTTCAACACTCAGTTAATCCACATCAAATCACCTTTATCAGACAATTCCAGTTCAATCAGGTCCATTAACCAGAATTTTCCTTTCCCAGGACAAAGGCTTCATTTTCTATCCTAAACTGGGCAAGTCATGTATGTCTGCTCCAGATGAGTGCTGGCTTGCTGGCCCCTGCATCCTGTAATACAGAGGCCCTCTCTTGCTCCAGTCAGTCACCCCAAAGAAATCTGGCCTGGCCCTATTTCCACATGCCTCTACTCTGTTTCCTTTTCTCTTTTTAAAATTATTTTTAAAATCTTTGCAGTGCTGGGGATTGAACTTGGGTTTCATGCATGCTAGAAAAGCACTCTACTTACTGTTACTGGGAAGGTGGGTCAGCAGGTCTGGCAGTTTCTGGAGGCCTTGCTGGGAAACTGGCAGGAGATATCTCCCTGGAACAGCAGAAGTATCTCAGTTTGTTTTTGTTCTGTGTATAAAAGAGTTTATGTGAGACACAGAAATTATAGTAGAGCATATGTTGTTGTTGTTAGGTGCCATCAAGTCAGGTCTGACTCATGGCGACCCTCATAGATTGTTTTGGGATTGCCTTGGGAGTGGATTGCCACATCCTTCTCCCATCTTTGTGGTGCTGGGAATTGAACTCAGGACCTCAGAGACTGCAGAGCAGCTCTGTACTAATTGAGCTAACTCCCAGCCCCAGTAGAGCATAGAGGCTAAGTTTAGTAAAGATAGAGAATATAGAAACAGTACACCTTTGAGATATAAAGGTGGGCAATAGTAAAGAGCGACTGTTGCACAGAGCTGAGATTGCATGTGTCTTTCAGTGAAGTTTGGGCCCTCAGGGAAGAAAAGAAACATTCCTGGGTTGTATGCCTGGAATGGGCTGATGAAATCCCCAATACCTCCTAAGGAATGGGCCCAGAAGTGGACATTTCAAAGGGTTAGGAATCCAGACAGTTGGGACCTTGATAAGGGGGCAGGTGCTGCTGAACAATGTCCTTTTCACAGGATAGGGTAGGTGAGTCTCACATAGTCTTTATCATCCATCAAGGTTAAATGCAAGGATGATTTTAGTTCTCTGCTTCCTCCTTACAGGGAAACACTGACCTCTAGATCAAGAAATTTGTTTCAGAGGGACATTCATATCTCAGGTGGCTGGGAAAGAGGTATCTGCAGAGGCTGCTTAATTCCCTTTCTTCCTATCACCCTGTAACTACCACTGAGCTATACCTTCTGCCCTCTAGTCTTTTGTGAGTGCTGTTTGCTCCTTAATTCTTGGAGACTGTGCCAGTCACCGATTGCAATATTCCATCTTCTGTTGTTTGACCTCCTAGACTCTAAGGATGGCTTTCCTGGGCTGCATGCTTGTTGGAAAGCATGTTAGCCTGCCTAGTTAGACACTTTTGCCATGATGGAAAACCAAGCTTTTACAGAATACTTACTATGTGTTAGGTGGTGCTCTCTCATTGTAGTTATAATAGCAAGAAAAAGAATATATATAAACTGCTTCTTTCCCAAAACCTTACATCATAGTAGAAAAAATAAGCAATAAACCAATAAGGAAATAAAAATATAAACTAATGTCAAATAGTTAAAGCTGTCCTCAAGAGGAAATAAACTGAGGCAGGGGAACTTGAAACATTCCCAACATTTTCCCCATTTTAGGAAGGATGAGGGATTATATGATCCTGCCTTTTGTAGTCTGCCTTAAATTGGTAGAGAGAATATTTACAAGTCAGGGCACATCAATAATTATCCTTGGCTTCCTTTTTTCTCTCACATCCATATCCAACCCATGAATAAGTTCTGTCAATCTTCCAAACATGTTCCACATGCTATCCCACTTCCACATCTCACAGCTCCTACCTTAGCCGCAATTATGGTTGCCTCTCACCTGGACTATGACAATATGTTCCTGCTTTCACTTTTACATTCTGTAGTCTCCATAAGGCATCCAGAGTGATTTTACCAAATATGATAACATTTCCTTGATCAAGGCATCCCTATGGCTTTGATTATATCATAACAAATTTTAAAATCTTTAGCACAGCCTATGAGGTTCTCCATAAGCTAACATCTTATGTTTGCTTGGGCTCATAGTTCAAAATACTCTGCATCCCATTTGCACACTACTCAAATCACACTGGATTCCTTGCATTTCCTCCAACTCTAAGGTTCTTCTTGCTTCAGAGCCTTAAAACTCACTGATTGTTTACGTGGAGCATAACCCTCTACCTTCAGGAAGGTTTCTTTCATTATGTTTTGCTCCATCACTGCATCCCCCATGGAGCACCTCATCTGTACCCCTGACCACCTTATCTAAAGTAGCTGTACCACATGTGCACATACTTCCAACTAGTACTCCTGATCCCCTGCCTCAGTTTATTTCCTCTTGAGGACAGCTTTAACTATTTGACATTAGTTTATATTTTTATTTCCTTATTGGTTTATTGCTTATTTTTCCTACTATGATGTAAGGTTTTGGGAAAGAAGCACTGTATATATATTCTTTTTCTTGCTGTTATAACTACAATGAGAGAGCATCACCTAACACATAGTAAGTATTCTGTAAAAGCTTGTTTAATTAACAAGAGCTGATCAAGAAAGGCTGGAGCAGAGGAAAGGAGGGGGAATTTACCTACTTTAGGGAAATAGGGACCTACTCAAGAGAGCCAACATGTTCAAGTAGGCACTGACTTGATCATCGTGAAGAATAAAATTAACAAAGCTCACATTCTTCAGTTCAAGATTCTAGATAATACTCTAAACTGTATAAAGTTCTTCCTAATCTTCCTACCATATACTTTGATTTCTGACCTGTTCAAAACACACTGAAGCCAATCAACTCTTGGTGTCCTTCTTGATGTGTACTACTATCTGTGGGATATTTTGTAAATTGCATAATATCACTGAACTTTAGACTCTTCATCTACAAATTGGGAATATTACTAGAATCTAATTTGTATGTTGGGAGGTTGCTGACAAGATGAAATGAGGTAATATATGCTAAATGTTAAGACATTTTTGGCCAAAAGTTTGCACTCACCAATGTTAGGAGATAAGTGTTACAGTCTTCACTTTCTTCTTTTTTTACTCAGTGATAAATAGAACACACCTCAGTGTTATCCTGGCAATTTAATTGAATCAACAATGAAAATATTAACAATGATTATAGTAATAATTACTATTTATTGATAAAACATGAGAAGTTCAAATATATAATATATGACATCACACACAAAATATTTGAAAGTTAATATTATTAGCTTAATTTTGTTGTAAGTAAACTGTTGTTGTTGTTGTTGTTAGGTGCCGTCGAGTCAGTACCCGACTCATAGCGACCCTCAGAGGGTTTTCAATGGCTGACTGTTTCAGGATTGCCTTGGGAGTGGATTGTCAGGTCCTTCTCCCATTTTTGCGGTGCAGGGAATTGAACTCAGGACCTCAGAGACTGCAGCGCAGTGCTCTACCAACTGAGCTAAATCCCAGCCAAGTAAACTGAGTGGTAGAGTTTTAATTGCTGGTCCAAGGCCAAAATGTAGGTAACTAGAGAAATGAGTATTACACTACAGATTAAATATTCCATATTTCTTCTGTTAATTTTCATAATGAAATAATATTTAAAAAGAAAATATATAGTCCATAATAGGATAAAAATACATGATGTGGCTCATACTTTAAAACATTGTTTTACCTTACTTATAATAATGATGAAAACTCAAATTTTTATTATTTGAATTTTCAAAAATTATTTCACAATAGTTCCTCATTTAATTCTATATCAGCATATTTCCTTTCTCTACCACTATGTAAGTAGGTAGTCAGCATAGTTTAAGGATCTTTAGTTACTTTCTTCTGCTAACCCTTAAAAAAATACTGTACTAAAAAACATAATGAATTAGGAGAAAAGATGAATTAGCCCAATATAGTACAGAGCATATATTTATAAAAGTATTGTTGTTGTTGTTAGGTGCCATTGAGTTGGTATCCGACTCATAGCGACCCTCTGTACAACAGGGGAAACACTATTGTCAGTGCTTCTCTGCTGTTCATAGGGTTTTCAATTGCAGATCGATTTTTGGGAGGGGGTTGCCAGGTCCTTCTCCCAAGCCTACAGCTTCTGGTGTTCCCAGGCAGTCTCTCATCCAGGTGCTAACCAGGCCTGAGCCTGCTTAGCTTCCGAGATCTGATGGGATCGGATGCCACAGGGCTACAGCTGCAGGCATAAAAGTATTAGAGTAACTAAAAACTGAAGTTCTTATGTAAATTTTGCTCCAATGTTTTGAGATTGTTTCATCTTTTGTATACATTGGATATAGTAAGAGCAAAAGGAGTAATATGAAGATACTAAAGAAAAAAAGTAAATATAATCTAGCCGGCTGGTGATCAAGGAGATATTTTTTCCTTGGTAAAACCTTTCCTACAAAGATCTTTCAAGCTTGTATATAGTACAAAACTAGGATCTATTGTTCCTTTTCCACATATCAGAGCATTATCCCAGATTACAGGATCAGCATGACTTAAAGACATATCAATAAAAATTATCTAATCTGAAGAATAGAAAGAAAAATGTTTGAAAAATATTAATCATGTGGTCTAATAGATGTGTCATTGGAGACCTGGAAGTAGAATATTAAGAGAAGAGAGCAGACAGTATTTGAAGGAAGAAAGACTTAAAAGATTAACATGGATAAAAAAGTTGGATGAACTCATATGTGATAAATTTAAAGAAAATTAAACCTCAGACAAGAGGATCAAACATCTGACACCACATATAAAGGGAAAACTTTAAAAGTAGCTAAAAACAAAGAATGACTGACCTTATCAGAAACAATATAGGCCAAAATAAAATTGGATGACATGTTCAAAGTACTGAAAATCAAAACATCAACCTTAAATTCTGAAACCAACAAACATAAAAATAAATGTAAAATAAAAACATTTTCAGATGAAGGTAAAAGTATCAATTCCAACAGATGTGCATTTTAAGAAAAGCTAAAAGGTTTTCAAGCTGAGGGAAAATGACACTAAGTAGAAGTTCTGATCCCTAAAAATGAATAATTGGTACAAGAAATATTAAATATGTCTTAAATATAAAAGAAAGTAATACTTCAATGTAAATATAGTTACACTGGATTATAGACTTTATAAATACATAAATGTAAAGAAATATAAAAGTAATAGGAAGAGGAGTTTAACATGTATTTCTCATTTTGAAATTCTATTTTATGTAAAGTAATATATTAACTCCAGTTAAGAGGACTGAAGTGTAAGTTAAAGGACCATAATCTCTATAATTACCACTAACAATTAGAAAAAGATAAGCCCAAAAGAAATTGTTGTATAATTCATTGTAAATGATTATTCCAAAATAAATGCAAAAGGATGGAATAAAAAACAACAAAAATAAAGAGGTAAAGCTAAAAAACAAGTATTAGAAAAAAATAATACTAAAATTCATATGGAAGCACAAAAGATGACATATAACCAAGACAATCATAAGCTACAAAATCAGTGCAGGTAGGATCACTACACCTGACTTCAGACTATACTACAGGGATATAGTGGCTAAAACAGGTTAGTACTGGCACAAAAAAAATGGGCTTGAAGATCAATAGAACAGAATCAAAGACCCAGAGATACACCATGCAACTATAGCCACCTGATTGTTGGCAAAGGGTCTAAGGATGTTCAATGGAGAAAAGATAGACTCTTCAACGAATGGTGTTGGGAAAATTGGATATCTATTTGCAGAAAATTGAAAATAGGCTCATATATTTCAATATGCCTGAAAGTCAATTCAAAATGGAAAGCTCAACATAAAACCGGAAACCTTAAAACTACTAGAAGAAAAGATGGGAAACACACACCAACACACAGGCATAGGAAAATATTGCCTTAACAAGACTCCAATTGCCCAGAAAATGGCACCCAGAATTAGCAAAGGGGATTACATGAAATTAAAAAGGTTCTGTACAGCAAAGGCAACAGTCAACAGAGTTAAGAGAGAGCCTACAGAAATGGGAGAGAATCTTTGCATCCTACACATCAGACAGAGGACTAATTTCAAGAATATACAAAGAATTTAAGAAAACAAATTCCAAGACAACAAATAACCCAATACACAATTGAGCAAAGGAAATAGACAGTGCTCAAATGAGAAGTTTGAAGGGCCAAGAAACACATGAAAAAAAAGGCTCAACATCACTACCCATTAGGGAAATGCAAATCAAAACAACATGGACAGTCCATCTCATTCCAATAAGAATGAATAAGATAAAAAAAAATACAGCGGGGTTCAGGAAATGCTATAGCACAATATGGCTCCTTGGAAACTAACAACAACAACAACAATAACAACAAACACCAAAAGCAGGAAGGTCACTGGATTTTCTATTGGTCCCTTCTCCCCTGAAGCAGGTCATAGGTACTAGTATGGTCACTGTCTGGCCTTCTTCTTTTCTTCTTTTCTCTCCTAAAGGCCCTCATATGACAGAGATCCTAGCCCATACCTCGAGAAAAGGGATATCACATGGAAACACAGAGAAGAATCTGAACTAATGGGCCTTGCTCAGTTCTCCCCAGTTTGTTACCATTGGGTCAGACCTTTTGTCCTCTATGCTTCTACAAGACTATTTCTTGTGGGCTTCATTTCACCTGAAGGCTCTCTTGTCATGTAAAACTTGTATTAAATAAAATTGTTACACTTTTCTTCTGTTAATCTGTCTTTTCTTACAGCATACCAGACATGAATTCTGCAATGGGTGAGGAAAGGATGGTATTTTTTCTCCCCATACACATATGTACCTTATTCATACTCCCATAAGAATGAAAATCCCATGGAAGGAAGAATTTTTGCCCATTTTGCTCATTGCTTTTTCCTAGTCTGGCTTTTCTCTGGTGCCAAATATTTGTCACGTGACAAATATTTTCTTTTCTGGCTTATTGCATATTTTTCTTTTTATATTACTTTGTTACCTGGCCACCCTGGCTGACCTGATAACACTAAATTGCCTCCCTTTCTCTAGTTCTGCCTTTACAGTGGTTACTACTAAAACCATCTCTTGTTTATTCAGATCTAGCTTGTCCTCTAAGACCTCAAGTCTCAAATTAAATAAGTACCTCTTTGGTTTCATTGTTTGATATTTCCCCTTTCTGGTTCCTATTTTTTGTACATTTTTTTGTTTGTTTCTTTTCTGTAGGCAGCATGAAGTAAACTTTCATGAAATAGTAGAAAATACACATGAACAGAAGACCAGATCAACATGAAATGCAAATCATAATGTACTTTGGGGGTAGCAATGACAAAAAGACAGATTAAAATGTGTTACACATAAAAATTAAATGATTAAAATGTGTGATATAAGAACCAGACCATTTATATTTGTATCTCACCACATCTACCTACCAGTTCTGTGACCTTAAGAAGTTATTTAGACCCTTTGGGCCATAGTTTTCTTATCTATAAAGTGGATGTAACTGTGTCAAAAGGCAAAATTACAACAAATTTAACTTAAAAATCTTAACTAGAAGGGAACACCAGCAACTTCAGGGACAGACGCAGGAAGATCACAAGCCTGCACAACTTAGTGAGACTCTGCTTCAAAATTTAAAAGTAAAAAGGGGGTTGGGGTGCAGCACAGTGGCAGAGTGCTTACCTAGTATGCGTGAGGCCCTGGGTTCAAATTTCCAGCACCACCACAAAATAAAACAAAACAAAAATGATAAGGATCTTAAATGGCTTTTATCTGCAATTCTAGAATATGATGATACTTCATCTTACAAAATAGAATGAGTGTTCTGATGGGCTGAGCAAAAGAGATTGGTTTCACAGAGAAGGGCTGAGGAAAGCAGAGATACAACAAAAAGTGGGTCAGTCATTTCAAAGTTTTTTTCCCCGTAAAGTTTAGACAGAGAGGACTTCCTCATCATGTTGGCTAAAGCTGGCCTGTTGGGAAATTTGGCTATTACTTTTATCTTGATTTCTTGGAAGTTCAGATAAACGATTTAGTCTTGGCTTGGTGGTACGAACTTCAGCATGAGTAATTCTGTTTTATTTTGGTCTTTTGGGCATGATGCATGTACTGAGTCCAAACCAATGACCTCTAACATATTGTATTTAACAACTGTAATGGTACCAGGGCTGGGATTTAGCTCAGTTGGTAGAGCGCAGCGCTGCAGTCTCTGAGGTCCCGAGTTCAATTCCCAGCACCGTAAAAATGGGAGAAGGACCTGGCAACCCACTCCCAAGGCAATCCCGAAACAGTCAGCCATTGAAAGCCCTATGAGGGTCGCTATGAGTCAGATACTGACTTGACAGCACCTAACAACAACAACATAATGGTACCTACTTCACTGAGTTGTCACATGGCTGGAATGCATATAAAATACCAAGAATGGTATCAGACATGCTAATCATTAAATACATGCTACCTATGTTAGTGAGGTTTTCATACTGTACCAAAATACCTTAGCTAAATCAACTGGGAAGGAAGAGAGACCTATTTTGGGTCATGATTTCGGAGGTTTCAGTTCATGGTCATTTGTCCCTTTTGTGTTCCAGCCTGTGGTAAGGGAGCACATCCAGACCCAGAGCATGTGGTAGACCAAAGCTCTGCACCTCATGGTGGCTCAGAAGCAAAGGGAGAGAAAGAGAAGGAGTCAGGGTCGCCATATCCCCTTCAAGGACATGCCCCAATGACTTACCTTCCTTTCACTAGGCCCCAGCTCCTAAAGGCTAAATCCTTCTCAATAGTGCCACAAACTGGCAACCAGGCCTTTATCATATGGTCTTTGGAGGACATTTCAGATCCAAAACATAATGCTAGTTATTATTAAACATGCTGAATTTACACACTTTGGAGCTGAGCCTAGGAGTGGGCCTGATCCAGCCTGCCAGGATAACAGAAAGAATCTTTCTAAGAAGCATCCAACACTAAGACTCTCTACTGCCTATAGGAAAGAGTTGGACTATATGTTTATAAAGAGAATACTTTCAGGAGAGTTGAATTAAAATAGAGAAAACCAAAAAAAAAAAAAAAAAAGGCCTTTAAGAGCAAATTACAGGAATAACTTGTGAAGTACATTAGAAGGAAATGTAAAACTTAGAGTAATTTCCTTTGCATTGAGGAAAAAAGTCAAGTAGGAATTAAAAGGGAGCTGGCCAGAGCAAGCAAGGACGTTAATGTTTATTCTTAGTTTCAAAAGCTTTATGGGCTGGGGTTTAGCTCAGTTGGTAGAGCACTTACTCTGTACTCTCTGAGACCCTGGGTTTGATCCCCAGTACCACAGCAGCCCACTCCTGAAACAATCAGCCACTGAAAACCCTATGAATAGCAGAGAAGCACAGACATAGTACCGGGCATGGCACAATGTTAGGGAGTGTTTTGTTGAGCCCAACTTGATAGCACCTAACAAAAACAGAAAGCTCTATCCATCCTAAAGTGCTAGAGATGTTCCAGCTAATATAGAAACAGGTATATTCACAGTTACATTCATATAGTAAAACTACTTCTGAGGAAACAAACAAAAGAAGTGACAATGTGAAAAGAAAAGTATCACCAAGTGGAAGGTGCAATGATGAAACAGTCAAGGACAAATGGGTGTGAATGCAGTTAATGAAACCACTGAATGCAAAAGTTAGGAAAATAAGGTTGCACTTAAAAATTGTGAGGTCAACTAAAGGTAAAAGCACCTGCAGCTGTAGCCCTGTGGCATCCGATCGCGTCAGATCGCGGAAGCTAAGCAGGGTTGGGCCTGGTTAGTACCTGGATGGGAGACCGCCTGGGAACACCAGAAGCTGTAGGTGTGGGAGAAGGACCTGGCAACCCCCTCCCAAAAATCAATCTGCCATTGAAAACCCTATGAGCAGCAGAGAAGCACTGACAATAGTGTTTCCCCTGTTGTACAGAGGGTGGCTATGAGTCGGACACCGACTCGACGGCACCTAACAACAACTAACAAAAGGTAAAAGCAGCAAAGCCTGTAAATCTTAAGGCATGATTAGAGGCATTATTTACTTGAGAAATAAAATAAAATAAGGACTGAATCTTATACATTACTATAATTCAAGGCATGAAATAGCTAAATTTGATCTTTTATCTCAATCAACAAAGTCCTCTCCACCATTTCATCCAAGTTTCCTACCTTCCTCTTCCTTAAATCCTTAAGATCTTGGCTACAATACTCAACAGGGCATCCTATTGACACCTAAAAATCCCATGAAGTTCCTCCCATCCCTTCTTTCTTCCTAACCCAGGCCCTCTACGGGGCTGGGATTTAGTTCAGTTGGTAGAGTGCTGCGCTGCAGTCTCTGAGGTCCCGAGTTCAATTCCCAGCACCACAAAAATGGAAGAAGGGCCTGGCAATCCACTCCCAAGGCAATCCCGAAACAGTCAGCCATTGAAAACCCTATGAGGGTCGCTATGAGTCAGATACCGACTCCACAGCATCTAACAACAACTAACAAGGCCCTCTGTCTTTCTGCATAGTAGGAGTTAGTAGCAGAAGAATGAATGCTCTCTAAGTTAAGATCCCTGCTATGGTTTGGCTGTGGTTTGTCTTCCAAAGGTTCATGTGCTGGTAGGTTAATCTCCAGTGTGGTAATGTTAAGGGGGTAGAACCTTTAAGAGATGGGGCTCAGTGGGTGGTAATTAGGTCATAGGTCTCCACTGTCATGAATGGATTATTAGACTCATGGAATAGATTTTCTTATATGAGTAAGTTAATTCTTGGGTTGTGGTAAAAAGAGTGAGTCTTGTCCCTGCATTTCTCTAGCTTCCTGTCCCACCATATGATCCAACCTCTCACATGAGCTTCTGTCATATTATGTGCCATTTTGTAATGTGCCATGAGGTCTGCATCAGAGACAAGCATGCCCGTACCATGCTCTTAGAGCTCCAGAACTGTTAGTTAAATAAACTTTTATTTTTCACACAGTCTCAGGTGTTTTATTATGGCAACACAAAATGTACTAATATACTTTGTAGCACCCTCAAATAATGGTAATTTATACCACATACAAATCAATAGAAAGAGAAAAACTTGTAAGTAAGACCATCAGGCTCTCAAATAAGACCACACAGGACACTATATAAGATCAGTGTCATGTACACAGCATACTTTTCTGAGGGATTACACCACTAGCCAAATTCTGAGGCAATCCTGAGTGCTTAGGTATCTGAATATACTTCTTTAGGAAGCAGGTATTAGAAATTCATTTTCTCAAATCTTCTAATTCTGTCTCCCTCACTTTATAAGGATACATCATTATCAGAACAAACGGCAGTCTCTTCCTAGATGTGGGCCCCACATTATTTCCCCAGAGGGAACTTAGCAAGAACTTGTTTGTTCAGATTCTTCTCTGAGTCCTCTTGCCTTCATTCTTTCCCTCCAGGTATAGAGCAGGAAACCTGTTGCTTCAGAGTCTGGGGGAGGGAGAATTCTTTTCACTGGCCTCAGGAAAGAAAGGCAAGGGAAGACCTGAGAGTGATTTTCTGCTTATGCCAGGGTAGCATACCTTGGGTTATCATGTTCTGAGGCCTGACACTATACTATACCCATTGCACAGTGCAAAAAATGAGACTTGGACAGGATATTATAGAGTCACGTGGCTCTCAAATCAGGAACTAGACTTTCTGGGTCTTTGGGTTCTTGCCCAGAGCACTTTCCACAGCCTACACAGCCACATCTATGGGTGTTTTTGAGAGTGATCAGGTAGAAAACCCTACAAGGCAAACCTTAAAGGACTAGGGTCTGTGCTTTGTTAGCTGAAGGAATAGAACTCTCTGGGTTTTCTGAGGACTGACCTGTGCCCTCCTTCTGCCATGTCTTGGTGACAGCTTTTATGCATCTCAGGATAACCTCTCATTACAAATGCCAACTAACTGCCAGGAGGTGGAACTGGGCTAAGAAATCCATGGTCTTCTTTGTGTCCCTTCAAAATGAGGATCAAGGGCATTTCATAACCATTTCTTTCCCTGCTCCTTCATCCTACCTCAGTGTCAGGTCCAACTCTCCCCAACTTGTGTTCTTTCTTTTAAACAGGTCACATCATTTTCACTCTGTAAACAGAGGTTCTGTGATAATAAAACTTACCAGTCTCACATGAATATGCATGGGAACTGCTGCCACGCCACAACATCTGGTGTGCACATCTGCCTCAAATTTCTTTTCTAGAAATTAGAGCACATCAGGGCTCCTCTCTCCCTTGCATTCTGACTTAATGACAGACCTGAAAATTATTAAGGAAACAAGTTATATAACACATCAGGTGGCTAGCGTGACAGGGTCTGAAACATTCTTGGCTTGCATGTGTCTGTTTCACTTCATTTTCTGCTTGGAGAGTAACTTCTGAGTCCTTTAAGTTTTTGACAATTAATTAGTTTGGAAACAAATTTTTGGGAGTACTTTCAACAATTGTCAAACAAAGTCTCAGCAACAGGGTCAGAAATATTGTGTCTCATCTGGAGAAGATGTCATTTGTCCAGTCTACTCTCAGTGACACTTGGGTGCTTACCCTGTGATCCAGAGAATTTGCCCCTTCCACTGTCTGCTTGGCTTCAATATTTGAGCACATGAAAGTTGGGCTCTGACTTCCTCATTTTTGTACATTTTGTCCAGGGTTTCTGGAAGCTCTGCTAAAACACTAGAGAGAGCTCTCTGATGACCAAAATTATCCTGACACCTAAAATAACATCCTCCCTGCCACCCCCTGCCATAATGTGGCAGCGTTTGGTGAAGGTTAAAGGAAGGGGGAGTAGGAGGGAGCAGGAGGTTGGGGAAGCTGAAATAAAAGCTGTGATGTCTTTAGATTTGCTTATTTGGCACTAAGCTTACTTGTCACTACCTTTAGATTGGGCATGCCATTTGGGTAACCTAACAACTAATTACCAACTCATTTCAAACACTGATTCTTGGGAAAGTGTAATGTTCGTTCGTTCTTTCTTTCTTTCTTTCTTTCTTTCTTTCTTTCTTTCCTTCTTCCTTGTCCTTCTTTCCTTCCTTCCTCCTTTTCTTTCCTTTCTTCATTTCTTCCTTTCTTCCTTTCTTCTTTTCTTTCATTTTCTTCCCTTCAGTATGTGTCTAAGCTTTTTTTAATGAGACTTCCAGCCTTGTGGTACACTGTTAAGAATCTGTACGTCACTCATCTTCTCTGGTTCTTGCCAGATGCCCCCTGAAATAGACCACTGCCCACAAGCAGGCAAGTTGAAGATACTGATGGCTGTGGCAATTAAGAAGCTAATTAGCACACACACTAGAACTGTGACCACTTTGCCTTTCCTGTGCAGTCACTGTGCACAGTTTGCTCCAGAAATTTCTCCACAGCAATGTTACAGGCTGTTCTTTTTTACCCTGAGAGGTGAAAACAAAATAGGAACTAAAATTGGAGTGTGCAGAGCCATCTGGTTCAGATGTGGCACAGACAAGATGGCCTGGCAACTTTTCTAATCCCTGTCATGCAAAGAGAGCTACCAAGAGCCCAGAAAGCTCTACCCCAGTGGATGGAGGTGACAAAGGTGATTCTACACTATAATTTCTCTGTCAAGAAGCCGTCATCTAAAAACACCTAAAAGCACTCAGCACTTCCCTTTCTTTGATTTTTTTGTTATTTTGTAGGACGAGTCACAGTGAAACTTGTGTGTCTTTCCAAGAAGAGCTTGAGCAGAATCCCCTAGAAAAGTTTGTATGAAACATTCTTTTGTGAAAACTAGAAATGGGAATATCCAATAGCACAATATTGTATGTCTAATCTCCTGAAACTAACTCAGTGTTATTGGGAAAATAGACTATAAAAGGATGTGATCTAGGTCCCAGTCCCAGATTAGCTGCTTTTGGTTGTATGTCCTTGCTCCACTTGAGCCTCAGCTCCCTTACCTGCAAAATGGGCATAATGCTACTAACGCTTGCCTCTTTTAACCCACAGTATGAAGGAAATGAAGCATGTGAAAGTATTCTACACTACCAGCTAGTCCATAAGTAAGTTGCTATCTGTTATTTTAATAGAAATTTGCTACTTTTCTTGTTGTAAAATTATGTTTGCTTGTGCTAAAGTTTCAGAAAGTATAGGAAAATATAAAAAGAGTGAAAATTATTTCTATTATTAAAGGAATAACCACCACTTACATTTTGACGTTTTTCCTTCCACACATCCTTTGTACATTCACTCCCTGTTTACAAAAAAAGGTACTATACTATACAAAGTGTTTGTAAAATGCAATTTTTATTTAATGTAATTTGAAAAATGTGAGCTATTATTATTTTACTATGAAAAAGAAAGCAACCTAGATGCAAATTGAAGATAGCACAAATATAGGCAGCATATGGCATTTCTCCACTGTGTCAAAGTGAATTATTCATAAGTGTTTGTCAGAAATATCCAAGGTTACTGAGCTATTCTGGAACAAAGGGTACAAATTCTAAGGCAGAGATTGCTACATGTTCAATAAATCTGTTTCATTTTTTTTCCTGGCACATGGTAGAACTATCTTTGCTAGAGCTCTTTGCATTTAGATGCAGTCATGTGACTGAGGCTTAGCCAATAGAACAAGAGTGGGAGGAACATGTGTCAATTCCAGACCAAGTGGTTGATGAGAGGTTGTGTCTTCACTATGGAATCCCTCATTCTTTGGCAGCTGAATGGAAAGAGCCCATGAAGCCATGTCCTGGAATGACTATGCACACATTGGTCTTGACATAAATGAGAAACATATTTCACTAGGCTACTGAATTTCAGATATTTTTATTACAATAACGAGGTATAGTCATTAAGCAGTATGTAAGAGAGATTGGTTCCAGGTCCCCCCAGGGTTAAAAACATATGAAGGTTCTCAAGTCCCTTACATAAAATGACACAGTACTTGCACATAACCTATGTAAATACTCCTGTATACTTTAAACTATCTGTAGATGGCTTATAGTACCTAATACAGTATAAATGCTATGTAAATAGTGGTTAGACTATATTGATTGGAGAATAATGAGGGAAAAAAACCTGCATATGTTCAGTACAGACACAACTTTTCCCCAGATATTTTTGATATGCAATTGGTTGAATCTATAGATGTGGAACTCATGGATATAGAGAGCAGACTGAAAAGATTGAAACTTGGAGTAGATTCAGAACTTTCCTGACATGTATGAAAAGCTGAAAATAATTGTTTTACCATATATTATCAAATCTAATTAGCACTCACACAACAGTTTTAGAGGACTAAAAAATAAAATGCAGATTAGAATTCAATGCAGATTGGTTTTGCACAATCCACACGTGATTCCAATCTGCATTTGATATTTTAGCCCTCTTAAACCTTTGAAGAGATGTGGATTAGATTGGCGAATATATAGCAAATTTGGAAGTAAAGAGAAAGGATCTTGCTTATTTGATACAAATAAATTTCCCCCCACTTTATTATTAAAAATTCCTAAATTTCTATTCCTAAGGGAAAAATCTTCTTCATATATATATATATATATATATATATATATATATATTCAAGACTGAAAATGTAAATATCTCTAAAAAAGTCAACACATTTATTTCACCCTAAAATGTGAACAATGAATATAATTTCTACAGCTAAAATACAGGGAGAGCCATGCATGGTGGTGCTCATCTGTAATTCCAGTGGCTCAGGAGGCAGAGGCAGGAGGATCACAAGTCCGAGGCCAGAGGCAGCCTAAGTAACTTAGCAAGACACTGTCTCAAAATAAATTAAAAATTGACTTGGAGTGCAGCCTATTTGCAAAGTATCTGTGAAGCCTTGGGTTCAACCCCTAAGTACCACAAAAATAAATAAATAGATAAATAGATAAATAAGTAAGTAAGATGCAGGGAAAGGTGAAAGAATGCTGAGAAACAGATTCTGAAATGAAAAGGAAAAAACTATGCACAGAAAGAGAGAAAAGGAACCAAAATGGATGGTTCAAAGTTCAAATATCTCAAAGTATGTTTGAGAACAATCAGAGGAAACATGTCAACCAAAAGAACTCAGCAACTAGTTTGAAGACTAGCAAGAACTGTGAATAAAGATGTGCTAATGTCAGGAACTGTGAGGAGTCTAAGATTTTAGTTCACTTTCAACCTAGCAAATTAGTTTGCCATGGTCTTTCATGGATGCTGGTAGAAGACAGGAGACTCCTCAGTCAGAGAAAAAGGACTGTCCTCAGGGCACAGTAACCAGCATAAACTTCATGGCTTCCTCATTGCCTTTTGGACCTCAGCACGAAACGGGACAAGAAGAAGATCAGGTATGCTTTATGTCTTGTTTGAGGAACCCTGCACTTAAGAAACCCTATTATTTTATAATGGGCAGTCAACAAATTTGACAGACATTTGTCCTATAGAGAAATATTATCTTTATTATAATGGAAAGAAAAAATCTGCCATCTACTCCAGAGAGGGACAGTTTCTACATTTTTCAAAGCTGTTTGTTATATATTAATCGTTAGAAAGGTAGCTTATAACAAAGTGCTTATTTTCATAAGACATGCAGAAGCATGAGAGGCCCATGGACCATTGCCTCAAACATTTAATTTCAATGTTTAAATGTTCACCATGTCAAAGATGGGGTACAGTCCAGAATGTTTATGTCTTCAAATGAAGGTTTTTATACACCACCCAAATGATAAACTGAAATGCGTGTAGAGATAGGATATAGTTAAGAACAAAGTTTTGGAATGAGACAGTTTAGAAATTTAATTATGTTTTCATTACTTGCTACCCATGTCACTTTGGGAAAGTTACTTGGTTTCTTTCAACCTCAGTTTTCTCATACATAAAATAGAAATAATAGTACAAATTTCATATATTATAAAAAGCATAAATGATACCATGAATATAAAGTAGTCTAGTACATAGCACATAGTTAAGTCTCAGTTTTTTGGCACATGTTATTACTACCTCATTTCTGAATGACCCGTATACAAATATTTCCTTGGCACCTACCAATTGACCTAACACTGTATTAAGAATGGTTTAGAGATAAGGAAAAGAGGTGTAACATTCCCTATTCTCAAAAAAATGAACTATTCTATAAAAAGGGGGTCCAATAAAACTAGCATAGATTCAGTTGCATGGCCAATGTACCATATGTTCAATGGAGGTAAGAACTTTATATTTCTCTTGGTCCTTAATAGTATCCAGCACATAGTAGCCTTTTTGTAAAGCCTATAGAAAGAATGTTGAACTCAATGATGAGAGTACAATGATAAAAACTGTGAAATTATTATTAAACTGTACATCACTATGAATCAGAGTAGCCAGAGAAGGCTTAGTAAAGACAATTGGACTTAAACTGTAGCCTGAAGTTTTTTATGAGAGAGGAAATATAACAACTGATAAGATACCTTTAGCCCACTAGGGCAAACTGAGGGCTTCTTGCAGACAAAATGGTGGTCACAGGGTTAGCAACTCCTGTCCATGCTCATCCTCACGTGTCTGTCAGCTTGTCGTCCTGTGGGGGCTTGTGTGTTGCTGTGATGCTGAAAGTTATGCCACCAGTATTTCACATACCAGCAGGGCCACCCATGGTGTTCAAGTTTCAGCTGAGCTTCCAAACTGAGATAGACTAGGGAGAAGGACCTGGTAACCCACTCTCCAGATAATTAGCCATTGTAAACCATATGAATAACAGAGAAGCACTGTTAAATATAGTGCTAGAAATGAGCCCCTTGGGCTAGAAGGTATTTGAAAGATGACTGGGGAAGAGGTGCCTCTTCAAAGTAGAGTCGACTTTAATAATAGGAATGGAAGAAATCCCCCTGGGACCTCCATTTGCTGATGTGGCATGACTCAAAATAAGAAACACAGTGGCTGCCACAATGGGCTCAAACATTAAAAAAAAAAAGATTGTGTGCATGGCATGGTGTCAGGTAGTGTTTCTTTCTGCTGTACATTGGGTTGCTGTGAGGCCAATCTCACATAAGGGCACCTAACAATAACTCTACTTAACTGCACCTAGCAACAAACAACAAAATCCATGCTCAGCAGTGCCTTCTGGCAGGATGTGTGGGCTAGGGATGCTACTGAGGAAGAGCAGAAGTCGCAGTACATATCTGGACTCTGCTGGGCAGACAGTGTGGATAGTATCAGGAGCTGCCTGGGTGGATGCTAAAGAGCAGGATTTTGGGGAATTAGTAAGAGCTCTCTGGAGGTTTAATTTGCATAGTATAAAATGTGCTCATTTGTGTGTAAAGGTTGGTCAGTTTTAGGAAATGTACGCAGCTGCACAAGCATTCCCACACTCCAGCTTTATAACACACTTCCATCACCCGCAAAATGTTTTCATGCTTGTTTACAGCCCAATGAACAGATGTGCTTCTGTGTCAATTTTGTCTTTTCTGGATACTTTTCATGATAGACTCATATGATGTAAGTTCTTGTGTGACTGGCTTCTTTCCCTTAGCATTTTTTTTCCATGTTATAATGTCAGTAGTTCATTCCTTTATATTCCTTTTTTTTTTTTTTTTTTTTGGCAGAACTTAGTGGTTGAACCCAGGGCCTCGTATATACTTTGCAAGTGTTCTACCATGGACCTGCTGCCCTTCATTCTATTTTTATTTTTTTATCTTGAGATAAGGTCTCCCTAAGTTACTCAGGCTGTCTCTGGCTTTGAACCTAGGATCTTCCTGCCTCTGCCTCCTGAGTTGTTGAGATTTCAGGTGTGTGCCACTGCATCTGGCCTCTTTATACTCTTGTATAAATTATTCCACTGTATGTCTATACCATATTTTATCAATTCACCAGTTGGTAATTAGGTTATTTCTCAGGTGAAAGGCAGCCACTTTTATCCTGCAAATCCATGTAATGTCACCTCCAGAATCAATGTATTTTATCCCTCACACAGCAAAGCTGCTGAGTTTGTGGCCAGTATCATCTTGGAAACCTCCCTTCCAACATGAAGGAGCCTCCACAGGGCTGCCCTTGGCAAGAACCACCTCTTCTTCCTTGAAGGTCTACCATGTTGTCAAGAATAAATGTTTCCATTTATTTCTGCACTTTAGGTCAATTGTCAGTGCCCTGAAATGGTTGTTTTTGACAATTTTATACAAGAGAATCACAGACTTTTCATGCCACTCTCACCAGAAGTCTCCTGGTTATAAAGGGACTGGAAAATCAGGATGTCAGGCTTGATTTTCTGTGAGGATCAATGGGAGACCATTACCCTGAGATTTAAAGAGACACAACCTGTGTGAGGCTTCAGAGACATTAGCTTGCAAGAGCATGTGGAGACCAGTGAGGGGAAAGATTTCAACCAGGAAATTCTTTTCCTAGTCAAACAGGTCCCATGTGTCTGTCAGTTCACTTTACGGTGGGGGCTTGTGTGTTGCTCTGATGCTGAAAGCCATTCCCCTGGTATTAGGTACCAGTAGGGTCACCCACGGTAGACAGGTCTCAGCTGAGTTTCCAGACTAAGACAGACTAAGGAGAAGGACATGGCTAACCTACTCCCCCAAAAATTAGCCATTGAAAACCTTATGAATAGCAGAGAAATACTGGCAGGTATAGTGCCAGAAAATGAGTCCCCCAGGTTGGAAGGCACTCAAAAAACACCTGGGGAAGAGTTGTCAGTTTTAATGATAAGAATGGAGTAAAGCCCTAGGGACCTCCATTTACTGATGTGGCCTGCCTCAAAATAAGAAGGAACAACTATAAACATCCATTAATAACTGGAACATGGAATATACATAGTATGAATCTAGGAAATTGCATGTGATCAAGGAACCAATGGTACTGAAGGACAAAGTGGAAGCTGCCTTGAAGGAATTGGTGAAACACGAGGCTCCAGGAATTGATGGAGTACCAATAGCGATGTTTCAACAAACAGATGCAGCACTGGAGGTGCTAACTTGTTTATGCCAACAGATTTGGAAAAGAGCTACCTGGCCAACTGACTGGAAGAGATTCATATTTTTGCTTATTTCCAAGAAAGGGGATCCAACTGAATGTGTAAATTATTGAACAAAGTAATTAACATCTCTCACTGGCAATATTTTACTAAAGATTGTTCAAAAGTGACTTCAGCAGTACATAGACAGGGAACTGCCAGAAAATCAAGCTGTATTCAGAAGGCGGCATGGAACAAGGGACCTTATAGCTGATGTCAGATGCATATTAGTCAAAAGCCAGAGAATACCAGAAAGATGACTATCTATGTTATATCAACTATTCAAAGGCATATGACTATGTGGAACCCAATGTATTATGGATAACATCAAGAAGAATGGGAGCAACAGAACACTGAATTGTACTCATGATGAATCTGTACATGAACCAGGAGACAGTCTTTTGAACAAAACAAGGAAACACTGCCTGGTTTAAAGTGGAGAAAGGTGTTTGTTAGTTTGTATCCTTTCAAGGTACCTCTTCAACATCTACATTGAACAAATAATCCAAGAAGCTGGACTTTATGAAGAACAAGGCATCAGGATTGGAGAAAGACTCATTAACAACCAGCATTATGCAGATGACACAACTCTCCTTGCTAAAAGTGAAGAGGATTTGAAGCATTTACTGATGAAGACCAAAGAACACAGCCTTCAGTATGTGTTTACCCTCAACATCAACAAAACAAAAATCCTTACAACTGGTCAATAAGCAACTTCATAATAAACGAAGAAAAGATTGAGGTTGTGCAAGATTTTGCTTTACTTGGTTCTACAATCAATACCCATGGAAGCAACGGTCAAAAAATCAAAAGACACATTGCAATGGGAAAAGCTGTTGCAAAAGACCTCTTTAAAGTGCTGAAAAGTAAAGATGTCACACTGAAGATGAAGGTGTGCCTGACTCGTGCCATGGTATTTTCAGTTCATCATATGCTTGTGAAAGCTTGGACATTGAATAAGGGAGACTGGAGAAGAATTGATGCTTTTGAATTATGGTGCTGGAGACAAATATTGAATATACCATGAACTGCCAAAAGAACCAACAGATCTATCCTAGAAGAAGTGCAAACAGAGTTGTCCTTGGAACCTAGGATATCTCAACTGCTTCTGATGTATTTTGGACATGTAGTCAGGTGAGACCAATCTCTGGAGAAGGACATTATGTTTGGAAGAGTGGCAGGTCAATGAATAAAAGGAAGACCCTCAACTAGATGGATTGACACACTGTTTGCAGCAATGGGCTTAAACATAAGAAAGACCTTGTGCTGGCACAGAATCAAGGAGTGTTTTGTTCTGTTGTACATAGGGTTGCTATGAGTCAGAACTGACTTGACAGCACCTAACAACAACAAGTCAAATAAGTAGAGTTTAAAAACTTTAATTGTATTAAAAGTAATGCAATTCAATTCTGTAGATTTTATTTAAATATCTATTTTTCCTCTCTGCTTCACTTTTGGTGCTATTTAGTGCATCCTTATTGGGGTTATGAGATGTTCTCCTGCCTGCTCATCACTCTGCTCCTGTATATGTACATATGGGATGAAATTTAAAATCATAGCTTGGAGCTCTTTTCCACGTGGTTTGATGTTGATAGTCACTAAATATCTTGAAGGTCCTGGGCTTTCTTTGGCCTGTAGGCATCTGAATATAGTATTTTCTTTACTTGGTACTCTCCTTTGTTCACCATTGTCACCTGGCAAAAGGCTACCTCTCTTTTAGTCACAGTTTAAATATCACATCCTGCAGGGGGACTTATAGGACTTCCTGGGGGTCTTTCTGTACAGTTAATAAGCTATGTTATGATTGGGTATCTGCACATCCATTTCTTCCATTAGATTTGACCCCTGTGATGATAGAACCCATACCATATAGTCTGCTACTGTAGCCCAGGAATATGATGAATCTTGAGAAATAGAATCTGCATTTGGGTTATATATACTAGTCAGCTTTCCTTTACTCTGTGGAATACCTAAGATAATCCATTTTATGCAGCTGAAAAGTTTATTTTGGTTCACTGTTCTGGAAATTTCAGTCCGTGATCCATTGGCCTTTTTGCTTTTGGCCGTGTGGCAAGGCAGCACCTCATAGTGGGAAAACTTGGTAGAGAAAAACCACTCACCTCATGGCTGAAAAGCAAAAGAGAAAGTCACTGGAGTCCCACAATTCCCTTTGAGTGCATCCCCTAGTAACCTGAAACCTCTCAATAGGCCTCTCCTCTTAAAGGTTCCACCACCTCCCCATAGTGCCAAGCTGGGACCTAACCTTTTGACACATAGGCCTCTAGGAGACATTTAAGATCCAAATGATAGTAAGCAGTGTGCTGCATGCCAATCTGTTTTAAACAGAAAGTTATATAAAACACTTGTTAGCAGGACCAATTCCTTATGAACTTTGGTGAATCATTTAACTTCTCTAATCCTCAGTTCAATTTTGAGAAATAAAGGTAATCCATTCACTTGTGAGGTTTAAATGGGAGAAGCTGGTGTATAACAAATGCTCTCTAAAAGCTAATTATCAACCAGAAATCAATTAAAGTCACCCTTGGTGGCAATGGGGGCTGCTGCTCAGCTCCAGTGAAGCATATTTGGCTCATGGTCACTGGCTCTCTGGACCTCCACTGTGTAAATGCCAAAGCTTCTCTTCTCCCCAGGGCTGCTCCCAGCCTGGAGTTGAGCAGTGGGCACCAGAGCAGGGCAACTCCTGCTGAGCAGGGAAATTTTCTTGAGGACTGTGCTTCAGCCGGGAAGGTTTCCAGGAACTGCTATGGTTTGATGCTACGTCTACCTCTCCTCCCTCACTGTTGCTCAACCTCATCTCCTTTCCTAGAGCTAAGCAGAGCTTTCCTTGCCCATTCCTATTCTTCCCATGGTCCTTCCCTGGCATTCCTCCAGGCAGTGCAAATCTGATCTCATCCTAGCATCTGCATATTAGAGGATTCTGTTAACACAGGTGGTAGCAGCCTAGGTCCAAAAAGCCAGAAATCAAAGAGTTGGCTGAAGGTTGTCTTATTCCCTGCCTAGAAGACAAGGTGGATGCTGTCCTTAGCGGATTATGACATATACGCCCTAATACTCATAGTGGCCCAATTGTTGTAGAGTTCTTTGTTGCTCACCTGGAAAAACATCCTGGCAGAGGGGATGCCCTTTAAGGGCAATGGTGCAAGTATGTAGAAGCCATGGGGAGAAGTCACTACAAGGACAGCAGAGTTGTGCAGCCATTGCTAAGTTGTATTGAGACCTTGCAAAAGTATAATGAGAAACCTAGGGTGATGAATAAATAACTAAGGGGAAGAGTGAGGACCAGAGGGCCTTTCTGGTCTCTTTCAAAGAAGCCTGTATCTCCTACAGTGAGAGATCTGATTCAGTGTGGACACATTCACTTGACTGTTAGAGACACAGAGCTTGGAGAAGTATAAATGCCCCTCCAAGGCAGTCAGTTCCCCTAGGTTTGGGGTCCTGGTTGAGGAAACATGGCTTGGCACCCTGAAACATGGGAAGGGTCATCTGAACAGATGCTCCTGTGGAGTATGGCTTGTAACGCTCAGAGCTTGCCAACAGGGCCCATCCTTCCACAAAATGGGCTGTCATGTCCTCCAGGTAAAATGTTGGCAGAGCTCCCCACCAGGGCATGGGCCTTCTCAAGGGCTGGTCTCACCTCCTCTCCTGGGTGCTAGGCTGACACTGAAGCTCAAACTCATCACAACCTAGTTCAGAATACACTGGGCCTGAGAAAGCATGAAGGAGACTATGTAGGAAAGGAATTGTCAAAGTTAACTCATATACAGCAATGAGAGCCAAGGCAGTGTCCCTGGGTGTGGATTCTGATGCAAGGGGATGAAGAGAGGCCATCAGTATCATAAAGAAAGGAGGAGGCCTGATGACAAGCGAAGGCTCACTTCAGTCATACCCACAGGCTCACTGGGTTCAAGGCAGTGAGGATCATCTGGTGGCTCTTACCCACTAGAAGCTGGAAGGCTAAAACTCCTATAATGACTGGAAAAGTCAGAGTGGAAGTCAATAAGGACTGACTCACAAAGATGGGGAAGTTAATGGACTGTGGCATCCCTAGAGGCAAAACACACAAGCAATCAACAAAGGTGCTGCTTGTATCAGTAAAGCCAGGAAAAAGAAGCAAGAATCAAGGAATAAAAGGCTGATGGTTGCTTCCTCTCTATCATATGAAAATAAGCAAAATCTTTTGTTCAGATACAAGAATCCACTTGTTGGAAGGAAGGAATTTGAAAAACAATGGCAAGTGTACACTTTAATGATTCCCCATTTTTTTCTGTTCAAAGGTCGTGGTGGCGCACGCCGGTAATCAACTTGCTGCGGAGGATGAGGCAGGAGGATCGCGAGTTCGAGGAGAGCCTGGGCAATACTTTGCCTGCAGCCTTAGCCCTGTGACATCCAATCCTGTGAGATCTCGGAAGCTAAGCAGGGTCGGACCTGGTTAGTACTTGGATGGGAGACTGCCTGGGAACACCAGAAGCTGTAGGCTTGGGAGAAGGACCTGGCAACCCCCTCCCAAAAATCAATCTGCCATTGAAAATTCTATGAACAGCAGAGAAGCACTGACAATAGTGTTTCCCCTGTTGTACAGAGGGTCGCTATGAGTCGGATACTGACTCAATGGCACCTAACCACAACAACAACAAGAAAGGAAATCCATGGCCATTGCTTTGGTGACTATACTGGAGAAAGAAAAAGACTCAGACATCATGAAGACTACTGAACACAGGGTCTAAATTGATACTGAGACTTAGAAATCCAAAGCATCACCAGAAACCATGCAAGATGAAACAACCAAATAGGAACAAATGACTGGGCCAGTTAACACGAACTAAACCTTGGCATCATCATGGTGGACACATGAATAGCATCCATGGCTACAGAAATAGAGGCTACACATAGGGTCCAAAGCATGAACTCCTACTTGTATAGGTTAATAAGGGCTATGCCTCTGAAGATCTGGCCTGTCTATAACAGAAACCAGTGCATGTCCCCTATCTGGCTGTCTCCCTTGAGCAGACCAATTGGCACATGGTAGCAAGCTGACTGCATGAGGTCCTTTCTACACAGGAAGGACCAGTTGTTCATCCTTACAGGGACAGCTTCTTATTCTAGGTATTGATTTGTTTCTCCTATTTGCAACGCCTCCACCAGCACCTCTCTCTGGGACTTTTGGAATGACTTATCTGCAGACTTGGAATCCCACACATATAGCATCAAAACAGGGCAGCCACTAATATTGAGGGTGATGAGGGACCCATGATATTCTTCAATTGCAAATCATACCACTCAGAAGCAGCCAGCCCTATGGGATGTTGAAATAGCTTCTTAAAGGTGCAAATGACATACGTGTCCAGAGGCAGCCCTATGAATGATGGGCTGCTACCCTTCAGGTTGTAGCACAAGCATGTAATCACAGGCCTCTATACAGCATTGTGTCCCCAGTTGGAAAACTTTATTAATATGGAAATCAAGGGGTGGAAGAAGGAGAGGTCTCATTTACTCTGACTCCCAGTGTCCCAGTGAGGGAAATACCCCCATCGAAGGGGTGTTTCACATCCCTGCAACTTTGGCCTCTGGTGGGCTGGAGGTCCCAGTTGCAAAGGGGTATTACTTTTTCCAGAAGACACAGCAAGTGTCTTCATGAACTACAAGCTAAGGCTGCCATCAGAGCACACCAGATTCTTCTTGTTCTTGAATCAACAGGTAAGAATTGGCATCATCTGATCATGATCAGCAGGAAGAGATAGGGGTGGCTTTAACAATGGGGCAGAAAGATTGACCAAAGCCAGGTGACCCACTCTTTTCCCTCTTTTCCCTCCCTGTTCCACTGTAATGGTTAATGAAGGCATACTGCAGCCTTAATCTGAGAAGTACCAAATGTTCAGACCTCTAAATTGTCAAAAGCTACCAATATTGACCAAAGTAATAGCTGAGGGTGTGGACAATCTGGAATGGGCAGCAAATAAGGCCAAAAATAAAGAGCAGTAGAGGCCCTGAGACCAACTTCAGGAGCAGGGGCTGAAGTTTATTCCACTTATCACTCTTTTCTAAGTTGTCTCTCGGAAGAACTCTCCATGGGCTCTAGGCAGGAGCTGGCCCTGGGACCTTCATGGAGAAGTAGATCGCTGCAGTTTAAGGAGACAACTGTGATGGCCAGGGAAATGTATTTCTCAGATCTCTTACTGCAGGGAAGAGAGCAGATCAACTGACCCAGCTATTGGCCCTCATGCATGCTGACCCAGCTGTTCCCAGCTAGTGAATAGGTCTGCTGAGAGTATTACTGCCATCCATTCCTCAGGGATGAGGAGCCCTCTAATAGATGACTATGGTTTGAGGACTCGCTGTCAACCTGATGGAAACTGAAATCTCAGGTTCCCCCTGGGTAAGTTCATTCGTTCATTCCTCCTTTCCTTCCTCCTTCCCTTCCTTCTTTCTCTCTTTTCTCATGCACAAGACATGCATCATTCAGAAGGTTCCCCCTCACATTCCTGCTTTCTCCTCTGCATCGTTCATAGACATTCCTCCAATACCTCCTGCATGTCCAGTTCACTGTGGGCATCTGAATTCAAGAGAGCAGCAGGCATTTGCACCTTAGTGTGAAATAACTTCTGGTTTTCCTAGGGGCAGGTCTTGATAAGGAAATACCAAGATGAAAACTGGTTCCCTCATGCTGGGCCACAGGTGGTTGAAAGACATGAAGTAAAGTTTGGGGCACCAAAATTTAACCTGGAACACTTCACAAATCTGCTATAACTTGGGCCTTGCATTTTGATGAGAACCGTTGGTGAGAGTTCTGAAGACATTCTCTTGACAATGAGTTATTTTAGTTTTGGTTTTTGTGTACATTAAGGACCTAGACTAGAGCTCTTCTGTGTGATGTAGGCTAGAGAATGTAGACCCCTTGCTGCAGAAAGCTGCTGCTGTATGAGCTCCCAGCCGTCACAGCAGCAATATCCCCCAGAGGTTTGTCTTACATGTGAATCCCTGGACCCACCTCAGACTGACAGAATAAGAATCTGCATTCAACAAGGCCCTTGGGAGACATGTGGGCACATTTAATTTTGAGAAGCATGACATAGCTCAGTGGACAGGGTAAGAGTCTGGAAAATTAACTTAGATTTCTGTCTCTATCACTTTCTAACTGACAAATTGCTCAATATCTTTGCAGTTTAACCTGATCTTATGTTGCATGGAAGTAAATTCTGCCTCTTCTTCCTCTCATTTCCAGTGTGTGTTTTTATTCCTTCTTGTGTTTCCCTATTTTTTTTCCTGTTTCTAATGTTAGCATCCTATTTGTGTTCTTTCTAGCAGCCTCTGAGTAGGGAGAGAGAATGTGCACATACATTAGTAAGAATCCACACCTGGCTCATTTATTTCAATGAGATTGGCAAAACAATCAATAAGGTTGTGTAATGAATGTGAAAATCATTTGACTATTTAAACACTTCTCACTGGGCCAGATTCCAGACCAATATCTAAATGAATAGCCAATTTGTACGTGACTGTTTGTGTGTGTGTGTGAAGTTTGTTCTATCAGTCTCTAATAATCACCACACTTTGTTTTTCTTTGAAGAGCTAAAATATGACTGATGATACATGTAAATCATTCTCCTTACAATTATCCACACATTGTGCCTCAGTTTCCTTTTTACAAAATGCGGTTTTGCTCTAAATTGTCTCTACAGCCTCTTCTGCTGTAAAATGCTATGATTCTATTTGAAGAGTCATCATAAGGAAACGTTTGTTATTACATATTTAAAGGCAGGGAAATGTGGGTTGATATGCCCTCCTCAGGGCCTACTTTGGATGCATCCAACTGAGGAACAGACTTGACCTAAATGACCTCCCAAATTCTCCTCATTTCATCCCAGCAAAACCCAGTCTCTCATAAATCCAAGAATGATCTGGAAAAATGCTTTTAAGCAAGCTCTTTAAAATTTTAACCCCAAGCCTCATTTCAACTGAATTATTTATCTAATTGTAGATCCCTAACATCTCTATCAATTTCCTAAAGATAAATATGCATGAAGTTTGGACCCCAAAATTAAACTCTGGGATTTTGAGGTTGATTTTTAAATGAAGCTAGATGATAGCAAATTCAGATACTGAATATAAATGGATGTGGCTGTGTAATTGAATAACTTACCACCTACCACACTGGAGAAAAACCTTTCTACAAATAGTCCTTTCCCCCATAAATTCTATGTAATTTTCTGAGAATAAGTCTTGATGGAGCTGGTTATATACAATTTGATTCATTGTTTTATTCTGAATTAATAATGCAAAATTACAAAAATAACTAACAGTTTGGGTATTGCATTAATAGCTCCTAAACAGAAAAAGTCTGCAGCCATACCACTGTGGCATCCAATCCCGTCAGATCTCAGAAGCTAAGCAGGGTCGGGCCTGGTTAGTACTTGGCTGGGAGACCATCTGGGAACATCAGGTGCTGTAGGTTTGGGAGAAGGACCCAGCAACCCACTCCCCCCAAAAAATCAGCCATTGAAAACCTGATGAATGGCAGAGAAGCACTAACAATAGTGTTTTTCCTGTTGTACATAGGGTCACTATGAGTCAGACACCAACTTGAGAGCACCTAACAACAACAACAAACAGAAATAAAAACTCTCCTTCTTAGAAGACAAGAATGTACATCAACATTTACATCCTCAGAACAATACACATCTAACTCTCAGGATGCCCAATCATTTAAGAGTTACAGTCACTGTAACAGAACATCTTCCTCAAATGTTAGCTACTCACTTGTTATTTCCTGCCTGCTTGTTTATGGATTTACAAAAACTCAGTAGGCTCATGAGGTTTATAGATGGTAATGTTTGAACCAGTTTGGATAAAGTAGCAGCAACAACTGACCTTTGCTGATCATTTGTTATCCATCTGAGATGTCCAAAATTTAATCTTCAAAACTGCCTTTCACAAGTGAGGGAATCAAGAACAGAAAGACTTTGTGCACAGTCACAAAGGTGGTACCTGCACAGGGACAATTGGAACCAAGATTATTGAACTTCAGAGTCCATGCCTATTATAGTTGAATGTCCCCAGAAGCTTTTGTGCCAGAGCCTGGATCCCCAGGGTGGCACTGGTGAGAGGCGGAGCAGTCTTTGGAAGGTAGGCCCTAGTGGGAGGTACTGACGTCTTGAAGGGGATAGTGAGATTCTGGCATCTTCATTTTTCTCCTTTGCTTCCTAGCTGCTAAGGTGAGTGGTTTTGCTTAGCCACATGCTCCTGCCATGATGTGCTGCCTCATCACAGCCCCAAAGCTATGGCAAAACTGATTTAAATTATAGATTAAAACCTCCAAAACTATGAGCCCAAATCCACCCTTTCTGTTCATAAGTACTTCATTATTGTGACAGAAAGCTAACACAACACCCTTAACTTTGACACAGTTGTCTAACCAACTCCAATTCTAACATGTGTTTTATTAGATTAGGGCAGATTAGATCCTATTATGTTATCTTCTACCAATGTGTTAACATATTATTACATCTCACTCTAGAAGTTGTATGTTATGTTTTTATACGGTGATGGTACTAGTAATAGGAATCATTGTTTTTTGTTTTGCTTTGCTTTGTTTTATTTAAAACAAGTTTTCACTATGCTGCCCAGGCTTACTTCAAATTCCTGGGCTCAAGTGATTCTTGTGCCTCAGCTTCCTTGGCAGCTGGGACTAGGCATATGCCACCATGCCTGCCTTGGATTGAGAAAAGGAAATAATAATTTGGCTTCCCTGAGCTGAGGAACACCTGCAATCTTCTGTTACTCCAAAATTAAAACTTCAGTTTGGTTCTTGGGAGAAGAAGAAGGAAGAAGGAAGAAGAAGAAGGAGGAGGAGGAGGAGGAGAAGAAGAAGAAGCAGCGGCGGAGGAGGAGAGGAGGCGGCGGTGGAGGAGGAAATGATCAAAACAATAGCAATATCATTTGTTGGCTCTCCCTCACAATAAAAGTTGGTGGTCCATGGTCCCATGGCTAGTGTTCTTCTCCCTAAAGTCTTGGGGAGTCAAATGCCTAAAGGAACTGAACCCACTGGAGACAGCCTGCAGAGCCTGGTGGGGCAGGAGGTGCTCACTTGCAGAGCCCATGTCAATCTGCAGGGTGTGATACACCAACTTTGGTCTACGGTGCCCATGAATAAAGGGTAGCTCAGTATCATCAGACCCTTTGATTTGTCCAGGGAAGTCAGAAAAACTGAATTGTGAAGGTTGACAATAAATTTAAAAACTAATCTAAGAACCCTATAAAGGCTATAGAATCTGTAAGCAGGCAGGAGATACTTCCTGCAGGGGTACTCCTTTGGTCTTTAGTTAGTTACCCCAGATGTTCTGCTTGCTACTTTCTTGCTGGATGATATCATCCATCTCATTGGCCTCAATGCTTCTCTAATGCTTGTGTCTCCCAAACATATATCTGACTTTACTCCTGACCTCCAGATCCCAATCTCTCTAACCATCTCTTAAGCAAATCCTTGCCCAGAGGTACCTCATATTCAGTGGTTAGGTTGATGAAAATCTGTCTCTAAATCTCCTCCACCAGGAGTGATTTCTGCCTTATTTAATGTAATCACTTCTATGCAATCACTCAATAATCTTTGACTTCTCATTTTTTCAACCATAGTCCAATTGAATCTAATTCAAAATAATACTATAGTCTGTCCAATAATTCCCATACAGTCTATTGTTTAAACTGAGAGTTTTTCAGTTTTTTAAAGCTACAATGTATTTCAACACAATATGACTTCACAAGCCCCACTGTTGCAGATATAAGTAAGTTAGAATTGGGTTGGAGACCCAAATGCCTACCCACTCACCCTCATTATCCTAAGATGGTCCATGAAGCATCCTGAAAGGAACTCACAGTGTTTATAATGCAGCTTGAAAACTGAGCATGAACATAAACCTCTTAACTGGTATCTCCACTCCCACTCTTTCCATTTGCAATTCTGCTACAAAAATCATCTTTCTAAAACAGAGATGTGGTCAAATTTTCTATTTAAAAACTTCTGGCCAGGTGAGGTGGTACACACCTGTAATCCCAGCACTCATGAAGCTGAGGCAGGGCAGGAGGATCACGAGTTGGAGGCCAGTCTGGATGACATAGTGAGTGCCAGGCTGGCTTGGGCTCATAGCCAGACTATGTCTCAAGAAAGGAGTAAAAAACTTTAGTGGAATTCTACCACCTATAGAATGAATCCAAACTCTTTCACATGAGTTTTATCCTCTTCACAACCTCAGAGTGTGTCTGGTTGGTCACTCATCACCAAACCATAGCAATAAGACCATTTGCTGGCTCTACCTCACAAAAAAGGTTGGTGGCCCATGCTCCCATGGGCTGGAGTTCTTCTCCCTCAGGTCTTGGGAAGTCAAATGCCAAAAGGAACAGAACCCACTGGAAACAGCCAGCACAGCCTGGTGGGGCAGAAAGTGCTCACCTGCAGAGCACATGCCAATCTGCAGGGGGCAACACAGCAACTCTGGTCTGTGGTGCGCATGAACAAAGGGTAGCTCAGTATTGTCAGATCCTCTGATTTGTCCAAGGAAGCCTCAGTTCACACAGCAGCCACACCAGCCCTTTCACTCTTGATGTTCACACCTCTGTGGAGTGCATTCTAGTCATGCACCGGGAAAGGGTTGATCTGGCTCTGAAATAGCACTGAAAGTACAAGGCTGGAGGGCCACTTGCTTTTCTGCTTCCACTACTGCCCATTCAAATACAATTGTTACCCTGCAGCAGGCTCCTTCAAAAGGAAGGAAGAGTACACCTGCTTCTGGAACAACAGTGGGGTATACATGCCTAATCTTCAATCACTGGGTCACCTGTGGGCAATGACATTCAAAAATATGTCTGGTAGACACCTGACTGTTGTTGTTGTTGTTGTTAGGTGCCGTTGAGTCAGTATCCGACTCATAGCGACCCTCATAGGGTTTTCAATGGCTGACCGTTTCGGGATTGCCTTGGGAGTGGATTGCCAGGCCCTTCTCCCATTTTTGCGGTGCTGGGAATTGAACTCAGGACCTCAGAGACTGCAGTGCAGCGCTCTACCAACTGAGCTAAATCCCAGCCCAAGACACCTGACAGACATCTTATTCATTAAATTGAGCTGTTTTTACTACTGATCATTACAACACAAAATGCTACCTGTCCTTCAACTAACCAAGGCACTTCAAGTTATATTACATGAAGTATTCATTCTCAAAGAAGCAATAAACAAGTGCTCTAAGCAAATATTCTGTTCTCTGTATCATTAAGTCCACATAAAAAGAATGACACAGTTTCTATGATCAAAAAGGTGATGTAGCTCAGAGAATAAAGCTGAAATGCCAAATTATGAGCAGCATAAATCAATACGTAATTAAGCAAGTAAATTTTACAGATGATTAATGTTAACACAATCGAAGAGAATGTACACCACAGTGTGTTGTAAAGGAATATATACAGTATTGTGTTCTAGGATTTTTTATTTTTCAGGGGGAGTCTGAGAAGCTATAACCCAGAGCCTTGCATATGCTTTACAAGTGCTTTACCACTAAGCTGTTACCCCACCCCTTTTTTTTACTTTTTATTGTGACAGGTCGCCCTAAATTAAGTAGGCAATCTCTGGCCTCAAACTTGGGTTCATTCTGCCTCCACCCACCAAGCTGCTGAGATTATAGGTGTGCACCACCATGCCAGCTGTTCTAGCATTTTTACGATAAACTTCATGATAGAAGTCATTTCAAATTAGGATATGGAAGGCAGGAGAGATTTATGCAAGAGAAGAAAAGCGTGTTTCCGGCCAAACAAATAGTATGAGTGAAAGTACAGAAGTTAGAAACAACCTTCTTTGTGACTGCACCAGAAAGAGGAATAAACTAGAATTTAGAATAATTGAAAATACTTCAAATCCGAAAAGTTTCAAGTTGTTAATAGGCAAGAAGCCTCCTTGAAGGTTATGTTACATGTTTGTTTTGCACATATAAACACATGGAGAAATGACACAAAATGATACTGAAGGAAGAGCACTAAACTGGTAAAGCATGCAAGATGGATTTCAGGAAGGAGACCAGAACCCGAGAATCTAGATAAGAAAGCAGGAAGCCCATGTAGGATTGAGGTACAGGGAATATTGGACTGGCCCAGAACAGTGTCTGTGGTGTGCACTGGAGACATGTCTCAGTGTGAAGGGAAAACCAATAGCCCTTTTGAGAGTGTGAATTTTATCAATAGAAGAAAAAAACCAAGCAATACTAAATGATCACATTTTCATCTCGAATGATAGCATTATGTTGTTGTTGTTAGGTGCCGTTGAGTGGGTATCCACCTCATAGCAACCCTCATAGGGTTTTCAATGAGCTGACTGTTTCAGGATTGCCTTGGGAGTGGATTGCCAGGCCCTTCTCCCATATTTGCGGTGCTGGGAATTGAACTCAGGACCTCAGAGACTGCAGTGCAGCGCTCTACCCACTGAGCTAAATCCCAGCCCGATAGCATTATAGTATAGTGTTATTTCTGATATACATTGGTGCTAAATAGAATGATGAAAAATAGTCTTTTTTTTTTTTTAATGTTGAATCTTAACCTGGTTGTCCCAGAAAACAGAGCCTGAGGCAGTGATTAGGGCGCCCATGCATTATCTGGAAGGAGGAGGAGATGCAGCTAAGGGAGAGGAAGAAAGACACTTAGTGAGGCAGTAGATCAACCCAGACTGGTTGCTGTGTTACAAGGAGCTGGAGCAGGGGCTCAGCAGGTGCTTTCACCCAGCTTTCAGGACTTCTCCACACAGACTGGAAGGGAAAATTAGTTTCATATTAGCATGTGGGAGGGAGGAAGTTGGGAACTCAATCTGTGTGGCCCCTCTCAGACTCCTGTTTCTCATTATTCAACGATCCCTCCAAGGAACACTAACTTCCCTCATCATCTGGCTCTTAGATGGGAGCTGCAGATGCCAGGAGCCATAACCTGCAGTGTGGGGTCTCACCCAAGATCTGAAGACACATCTGGTCAGCCAGGAGTGGCAGCCAAGGTGAGGGATTGGCTTTCCCAGAGACAGGTGGTTCTGGTGTTGTCCTCTAAAGGGTCTGTGTCTTTGAAAGGAAGGACACACCAGAGAAGCTCTAATATAAGACATATCTCTCGCACAAGAAATGACTTCTCCAAGTAGAATAGCAGAACCCGGAATGTGTAGGATATAAGCCTGGAGGGAACCTTGAAATGGAAGGTACAGAGTCAGGGTTTATAGTTTGGCCCCATCAAGTTATAATTGGAAGTTGGGAGAAGGCAGGGGAGACTTCTGGAAGTATGAGCACACAGAAACAGGAGGGAAATTCTGAGAACATAGCACTGAAACTGAGGAGCAAAGAGAAAAGTGAGGAGTGAAGAGAAATATGGTGTGATCATGTGAAAAAGTTAAGAGCAAAAACAAAAGATGAAATCCAGGGTCTATTTGGGGTGCTATAACAAAACAACAGACTGTGTAGTTTAAAGAACATAGAATTATTTCTCACAATTCTGGAGGCTGTGGAATCCAAGATCTAAGCTCCAGCAGATTTGGTCCTGTGAACCAGGGTCTGCTTCCTTGTTCATAAATGGTGAATTCCTGCTGTGTCCTCACAGGTGGAAAGGGTGAGCAGCTGTCTGGGTCTTCTTTCAGGAGGGGACTGATCCTGTTCTCAGGGCTCCATCCTTATGATCTAATTGCCTCCTAAAGACCCTATCTCCTAATACAGCATCTTTGTTAAGATTTCAAATTCATAAGGAATTTGGTTGGTGGTGGAGGGATATAAACATTCAAACTATAGCATCCAGGAAACTTTCATGTCATGAAGCTAGGAATGGGGAAGGTTTCAGAGGAATAACAGTGAACCTTATCCAATGTTGTAGAGTGGTCCAAAGGAATGAAGAGGAAATATAAGAGGCTGAATCTGGCATTGGGTTTCTTATGTTGTTAAATGAAGTAGAACACCTTCTTTACTCCAAACTAGATTTGGGTTAAAATATTTCTCTGTGAGCCAAAACATTCCATGAGCTTATACGGACTTCGGCCTCTACACACAGATATATAGGTTCTGGAAGGGCTGGTGGACAGGGTCATCATGGCCCAGAGCCCCAGTCAGTCCTAGAGCCTCAGGTCCTCAGCAGCAGTCAATGTTCTGTGGGAAACTGAGAGAGTTGGTGCTGATGCTGGTGGTGCAAAGCACATTGGTAATTATTGAGGAGCTCCGTCCAAGACCACCTGAGATTGAATAGAGGACAGGAAGAGGGTAAGTGTAGAGAGTACATGGAGGTAAGAGTAAAGAAAGAAAATCAAGACAGTCCAAGGGGACACCCAGCAGAATCATCTGTGAAGAAAACTGTGAAGGCAATCTGCAGAAAATAAAAAAAACTAATCAAGATATATGTTGGTGTGTACAGAAGTGGGGCAGAAATTAAAGTGAGGACCAGGCTGGGGTTGGTCTCTAAGAGATGAATGGTAAAGAACAGTGGGCTTTAGAGTCAAACTGCCTAGGTCTCAAAGCAAACTGCCTCGCTTCCGGGCTGTCACATGGCAAGATACTTGATCATTCCTGTTCATAAATTCCTCACGTAGAATCTAGATGGAATAATAGAATATGTCCTACAGGGATGCAGTGATTAAAAATGGGGGCTAAAGATAGATTTCACAGAGTGTCTGACAAGCAGTAACAGAATTGGCCACAGCATGTGTATACACAGACATTTCAAATGAAGCTTGTTAGGATTGATTGAATACTGGTAATACCTCCCACCACCTGATGCTCCTCTACCTAATATAATGGCTTTGTCATCCATGTGGTATGCTATGCATCTGAAGTCATCCTTTATGCCTACTCCCTCACTCTCAAAATTTCATCTACCATCAGTGTGATCAACTTTGCCTTCAAGGCACCTACCATATCCATAACTTTAGCATTTTCACTCCTACCATGCCAATCACAGTTGCTTTCTACTTTAGCTCTATGAACTATAGAACCATCCATCTGTTGCTCCAAGCCATTCTTGAATTCAGAGCTCTCTAGTTCGTACTATGCATGGGTTACAGGTGCCCAAGGAGTATAGTACAGAATCCGAAGTGTGGCCTGAGGGACCTACAGAATAAGTCTTTTTGAAACAGCTGTCGATATAGCTGAAGACATGCTCCAAATCTTTGTGTCCAATAGCCTTGCACTTACTTTTGTCTAACATGTCATTTCATTGGTGTACAGTTAAACTACTTTATGACCGTTCTTACAGATATACTTATCCATCTACTTGTCCCAAATTAGACCTGCAGCGTTATGTTGTAAATATTTTACAAATTCAATTTTTGTATACATTTGGTGCTTTGCATTACATTGTATTTACCATAATTATATTGTATAAATATATGTCATTGTTTTATGCATCAATAAAATATTTCCAAGACACCTCTTCTTTTCACTAGGGGATGGAAGGCATATCATTCTATATGTGGGCCAGGACACAGACAATGAGAAAGCAATGTACTTATCTACCCCATCCATGTCAAAGTGGCCATCAACAAAGCAAATCTGATCATATAACTCCTCTGCACTATGCTTCACAGGGGTCTGTGAATGAAAATCAAGCTAAGCACAGTGGACTCCAGGGCCTACAGGTCTATTCACACCCCTTCTCATATTCTGTCTTAAACCACTTCTCTTTTCCTCTGCACTCCAATTACCTTACCTTTTCTCATTTCCTTAAAAGCATCACACTCTCTTAAGTCAAAGAAACCCTGTGTATGCAGACCTTCCTCTCTCTCTCCCCCCCTTCCCTCCCTCCCTCTCCTTCTCTTTTTCTGAAATGAGAATGCCTTATTTCCACACTGCACCATCGCCTATTTCATCTCACTTCCTCCTTTACCTTTCTGCTCAATGGTATCTTCCTGGAGGAAGCTAACCCTAATAGCTACCCCATTCCCCATCTCATTCTGGACATTTCTATTCATCAAATGCCATGCATATTTATGCTCCTTCCTTGTACCCCCAGTACTTAGCATAGTACTTGGCATTTAATAGGAGCTCAATAAAGAACTTTTATAACTAGACCAAGGGCTAAGTTCTAGCAAGCCCTAGGTCAGGCTATGTCACCCTGACCCAGGTTGGGTGACATTCCTGGATATGACTTTACCAAGGAACCAATGAGTTTATTTTTAAAGATTTGCCATGATTAAGGAAATGTATTATTTTGCTCAACTTTGTAAATGTAAAACACATGAAATGACTTTTGATGGGAGAGCAATCAATCATTATTAATATGACAAAACTGTTTCATTTTTGTGTAACAGCTTATGTTTTTTTCAGAATATATTCCTATTTTACATAGTGAACATATATTTGTTTGATGGTTATTTTATTCAGCATAGTATTACCTAGGTTTCATTATATTGCTACACCTTATAGTTTCATTATGTTGCTACACTTTACAGTTTTCATTGTATATGACTACAAAATTAATCTTCCAAAGTACTTATTGAGAAAATATAATGTGCCAAGTACCAGGAAGAAAAGATTTATTCAATTTATATGAAAAATATTGGGCAAAAAATGTGGTAGAAATGAAAGATGAAATAGGGTCCAGGGAAGCTGTGGATCCCAACAATATGCAGTGTGAATTGTACTTTCATGGTTTCGTACCAATGTATGTGCATATCTGAACTGAAACCATGGAAAGCATCAAAAATTCTCTAACATATAGAAGGCAAATAAGAGGAAATAGTACTTATCCATAGTCATATCCATTCAGTGTAACTTGATTTACATGACTAGATACATGCTTAGTAATTTAAAGATAATTTAATCATTTATTATTAACAACTTTTGACAATTTCATTATGTAGAGGACATATTTCTGAATATTTTTCAACAATGTACACTGAAAATACTGTTAAAATATACACTTAGTACGGACAATATTGCAATAAAACTATAGTAGACATCTGTATTGTTGAAGTGTTGACTGATAAGTGACTCTAATTCAATATTCTCATGTTAACTAAAAATTAGAAAAGAATTCAAAATATATACATCAAGGTACCCTGAATGGATATGACAATGGATAAGTACTACCTCCTCTTACTTGTTTGTTAAAGAATTTTTGATGCATAATAGCATTTTGGTCAGTGATGAATTGCTTATATGTCAGTGAGAGCAATAAGATTTTATAGAACTGAAAAATTTCTAATGCCTATTGATGTTGTGGGCTGGATTTAGCTCAGTTGGTAGAGTGCTGCTCTGCACTCTCTGAGGCCCTGGATTCAATCCCTAGCATATCAAAAATAGAAAAAGGACTTGTCATCCCACTCTTGAAACAATCAGCCATTGAAAATCCTATGAATAGCAGAGAAGCACTGTCAGTGCCAGTCATGGCACAGTGTTGGAGAGGGTTTTGTTTTGTTGTACATAGGGTTGCTATGAGTTGGACCCCACTCGGCAACACCTAACAAGAAGTGATGTTACAATTATATTAGTGTTGTGTAATGTGCTACTTGTGTATTTGTGTGGATGCTATCATAAACCTATTGTACCATCAGTTGTATAAAAGTATAGTACTTACAATTATGTATGGCACATGATACTTGATAATCATAATAAATAGTTATATTGCTGCCTTATGTATTTATTATACTATCCTTTTAAAAATCATTAGAGTATAATCCTTACAAAAAATAGTACAAGAGTGTGCTGTGTTACAAGGGCAACAACCTCATACACCTCCTGTGTAGTGCATCCCTTGATTACCCTTGATTGTGTGCTTGATTTAACCTCATGTTTATAAGTATATTCTACAATGTTGGCACTATGATGAAATTGCCTAACAATGCATTTCTCAGAGTGTATCCTAATCATTAAATGACAAATGACTGTACTTGAATTCTCAGTCTTTCAAATGAAAGGAAGAAGTTCACATTTTTGTAGCAGAAAAGGTCTTCTTTTCAAAAATACAATGCACGTAGCACATGTTTTTAAGACATTGCCAGTGGGGAACTTTTTCAATTCACTACATTGTGTCAAAGCAGTTTACAAATGCCAAAAATCAGGGCACATGAGGCTGAGAATCAAAGGGGGTTAGAATCAATGGCATTCCTCATGTGGTAGTGGCTTAAATCTAGTAGACACCAAACCTTAATAGTAATGATGACTGATAAACAATGTTCTCTCCTACCTCATTCATTCATTCATTCACAAACACTTAGGTCACAAATGGGAACATAGCACTTGAGACATAATATGAACAGAAGATGATCTCTGCACTAATGAGCTCATTAAGATAAGGAACAAAATTACAGCACAATGTGGTAAATGCAAAGCCCGAATTATATCAAAGTGTCCAGTTTACTCTCATTGCTAGAACAAATTATCATAGACCAAAAACTTGAATAAATTCCTTCCTTAGATTACTAAGCATGTGTACTCAGTTCCATATCTTCAAATCACTTAAACTGTCTATGAAACTTTAAGTCACATTTTGTAGAAGAGAAAAGGAGAACATTGGATTTTTTTTTCACTTATATACAGGAATGAAGAAACAGCCTCCTCCCTTTGCAGAAACAAAGGAAACTTTATTTCTTGGATACAGACTGGAAAGCATCTTTGATTCTGCACTTTACCTTTTGTGATAGTAATGAAATCTCTCCAGAATAAAAGAATAAAATCCTAGAGGAGTGATATCAGCAAGATGGCCAATTAAAATCTCCTAGCATTTTTACACACACATGCACAAGTGTGCACATGCACACACAGAAAATATCAGTTCAATTAAAATAACTAAAAGAGAACTGCAGAGAATTGCAAAGAAGCATCAGAAGTCCTATTCAGGATGGTCACACAGGGAAAGGAAGATATGCCTTGTCTCTGACATCCCATCCCCAGGTGGGAACAGCTTGCAACAAGGAGGGACTCCTTCCTGGAGGGGAAATGCAGATCAAATGGCCCAGCAGTGCTCATTACCACCATAGACACCTATAGTTCTCATGCAGTCCTCCCAGGCTCAAGACCAGCTGAGGGTGCTCCCCTGTGTCGATGCACTGAACTACACTCCCAGGAAGAGAAATCAGTGCTTTCACCTTACCACCCAACTGTGGGGCCTGAGTGCTAATATACTACGCCATCTTGGAATGGAAGTCACTGCTGAAGAGTGTCTTGCTCCAGGATCAAGTGGCCATTGCTTCTTGCCCTCCATCCCTGAGCCTTTGCTGCCACTACATTACGCTCATGTAACCCCTGAGCCAAGCTGTTTCCATGCTCTGCCCCTAGGGCCAGCTGCTGCTGACCTGCTACATTCTCCCAATTCCACTTTTGGTGCCCCTTCCCCTTAGGGCATAGCTGAAGGAGCTCCCTGATCCCTAGGGACCTCAGGGCTTCTATACACCAGAGTAGTTGCACTTCCCAGCCCCCAAACTGGCATGGCTCCCTTTCCCCCAGAGATCTGGAGGCTCTGACAACCTATGTAACCAAGTGAAAGTAGCACGTGGAATTCCAGGAATCAGAGCCTTAGCTGAGCTGCCCCACCTTGCTCTCAGGATCAACAGACATAGTGCCTCACCTACTTGGAACTGAATTACCCACCCCGCGCCCCGCCCCCAGTCTGAGCTGCTGACAGCCTGCATCTTCAGGGAGCAAAGTCATTGTTTTCTCCTCCCTGTCCCTCACCCAGTCCACAGTGCTGTGTTAACATTCCTGAGCTCCTGCTCCTGCTGCACCCAGCCTCACAGAGCCTGAGCTACTGCCATATCCCACCATCCCAGGGTCCGAAGCCACTGTCATGTGGTATCTTATCCCCTGGAACCTGAGCTTCTACTGTATCCTGTTGGTTCCAGGCCCCAAATTGTATCTGTGTCATAGTTCCTGGAGTTCAGATTTCCAGGATTCTCCCTCTTCCCAAGATCTGTGGCAGAGTTATGCCATCCCTGTCTCGGGTCAGAACCACCGCTATATCCAGGCCCCTGGGCGCAAGCTACTGGAGTATGCCACAGAATGTTCTGGCTTAATGAGAGAAGTCCGACCACTCATCCCTCAGAAAATGAACCTGTGCTTTAAATCTTTGTTGCTACAGTAGTTTCACAAGACTTGGGACCCAAGAACCTGGCTCCATAGCTTCTCCAAGCACCTGTGCCTTGGATCCCAGTGCAGCTACATCTTGTTTGAGATGCATTCAGCTAAGACTACCCTCTGTGGGGAAGATAAGAGCTAGAGGTTTCCTAAAGTCGTTCCCCTAATAACATATGCAGCCATTATCCCTGCCAATAACTGCTACAGTCTAGACCACTCCCTGACCCACCCATAGTCACCTCTGATGTCAATCATAATGGAGAAGCAGCATGGAGACCTCACCACTTCACTCTGGGGGACCAGAGCTACTGCACCCTGGCCAGCAGCACATTCAAGTCCATCTGCAAATGAGTCTCTTATGAAAACCACTCTGGAAAATTTGGACAGGGTGGCCAGCCATCAGATGTGCAGACCTTGCTGCAGGGGTACAAGAAACATGGAAAAGCTAAGAAATAGGACACCACTGCAGGAACATAATAATTCTCCAGTAAGTGGCCTCAAGGAAATGGACATTTATGAACGGCCTGGAAATGAGTTCAAAATAATGATCTTCAAAAACTCAGCAAGATACAAGAGAAAACAAAGAAACAATTTGATGAAATAAGGAAGAAGATTCATCAGAATGAGAAATTCAACCAAGAGATATGACAATGAACCAACAGAACTTTTGGAGCTGAAGAATTCAATCTATGAAATTTAAAGTGTAATGGAGAACTTTGACATCAGAATAGAACAAGGAGAAGAAAGAATCTGTGAAATTGAAAGTAGGTCTTTTGAAATGATTCAAAGAGATTAAAAAGGAGAAAGGAATGAATATAGTCTATGGGTCTTATGTTGTTGTTGTTAGGTGCCATGGAGCGGGTGTCTGACTCATAGTGACCCTACATACAAGAGGTGAAACATTATTGTCAGTGCTTCTCTGCTATTCATAGGTTTTCAATGATGGATTGATTTTTGGGAGTGGATTGCCAGGTTCTTCTCCCAAGTCTACAGCACCTGGTGTTCCCAGGCAGTCTCCCTTCCAAGTACTAACCAGGCCCCGACCCTGCTTAGCTTCTGAGATCTGATGAGATTGGTTGCCGCAGTGCTACAGCTGCAGGCATGGGTCGGGTCGTATGGGACACTATTAAGTGAACAAATATTTGTATTGTAGGAATTATAGGAGGGAAAGAGATACAAATAAGGACAGGAAACTTATTCAATGAAATAACTTGGTTTGTGAAACTTAAAAGTCCCCCAAACAAAGCGGGCATGGTGGCACACGCCTGTAATCCCAGCGGCTGGGGAAGTGGAGGCAGGAGGATCGCAAGTTTGAGACCAAAGGTAGTCTGCGGGATTTAGCAAGACCCTGTCTCAAATAAGTAAAAAATGGGCCAGGCATGCAGCTCAGTGGTCCAGCACTTACAAAGCATCCAAGCACGAGGCCCTGGGTTCAACTCCCAGTACTGCAAAAGAAAAAAAAAAAAAGTAGTCCCCCAAACAGATACAATCCAAACTGCAGTTCTGCCAGATGCGTTATAATCAAACTGTCAAGAGCAAAAACCAAAGAGAGCATTTTAGAAGGAGAAACAGAAAAGTATCAAGTCACATATAAGGGAATCATTATTAGTTTATCAGGAGACTTCTCAGAAGAAAATTTGTAAGGCAAGAAAGAATGGAATGATATATTCAAAGTGCTATAAGACAAAAGCTGCCAGCCAAGAATACTATACTCAGAAATAAATGCCTGCAAAAAAAGTCCCATGCCTGCAAAAGAAGTCTTTGCCAGATAACAAAACCTAAAAGAATTCATCACCATTAGACCTGCCTTACAAGAAGTGCTTAAAGGAGTTCTTCAAGTGGAAACAAAAGGAAGATAATTGCTACCATAAATACATACAGAAATATAAACTTCCCTAGTAGAGATAAATACATAATCAAATCCAGAATACTTCAATACTGTAATGATGATGTGTAAAACATATAAATCCCGTGTATGACCATTTAAAAGTCAAAATGGCCAAAATAATTAAAACTATAATATATTGTAAAGAAACACAGAATACTAAAGGGGATAAATTGTGGTGCCAATCATATCATGAAGATATAAATTACGTGAGTGAGGGGTAAAAGTCTAGTATTTTTATGTACAGACAAGTTAAAATGTTATCAAATTAAAATAGTTGATTTTATTTATATGTTTTGTTTAAGTCTCATAGTAACCACAAAACAAAAAATTATAGTAGATTATACAAATGATAAAAAGGAAATCATTGGACCTTATTACTACAGAAAATTATTAAATCACAAAAAAGAAGAAAGGAATAATGGAGCTACCAAACAACTAGAAAACAAAACTAAAATGTAGCAAGTCTTTATTGCTCAATACAAATTCATGTATAAATGGATTAAATTTTCCAGGCCAGGTGTTGTGGTAAATACCTCTATTTCCAGACCTTGGGAAGCCCAGTTAGGAAGATCCTGAATTTGGCATCAACCTGGACTATACAAAGAGACTTTGTCTGAAAAACAACCACTACAAGAACACAAAATTCCAATAGAAAGTCCAATAGAAAGTCCAATAGAAAGTGACTTATTGTATGAAAAAAATAAGATATAACTATATGTTGCATAAATGAGACTCATTTAATCTTCAGGCTGAAAGTGAAAGGGTAAAAGAAGATATTTCATGCAAATCAAAACTTCAAAAAAAGATCAGAGTTTAATGTACTTATATCTGATAACATAAGTCAGAAAACAGCAATGACACAAAGAGTGTCATTATTTAATGGCAAATGGATCCATTTATCAAGAGAACACAACAATTGTAAATATATATATACCCCAAATTGAAACACCTTAATGTATAATAGACATGAAGAAATTAACAATCCATTAATGACAAAAGTCTTCAATACTTCAATTTCCACAGTGAGTCAATGAAACAGAAAATAAGCAAAAGGACTTGACTTTCACTTTTAACCAAATGAACTTAATAGGCATACAGAACTTTTCCTCTAACAGCAGGATGATACACACTCTAGTGCACATGGAATATTCTCCAGGATAGATCAAAGTCAGGCCACAAAATCAATCTTAACAAATTTAAGAAGATTGAAATCACATCTAGTATCATTTTAGACCATAATGACATAGAACTATAAATCAATAACAGGAGGATCTATTAAAAATTCAAAAATATATGTAAATTCAATAGCATGCTTCTGAAAAACTAACAAGTTAATGAAGATATTAAAAACCAAATTTTAAAATATCTTGAGACAAACAACAATGGAAATACAGCATACCAAAACCTATGGAATGTAGCAAAAGCAGTTCTGAGCCAATATAAATAATATGACAAGTTGGTACAGTACCTATGAAAATAATGCCTTTCTTATATGGTAGCAATGTGGACTAAATAAGATAATGCAAAAAATTTATTCCATGCCTAACATTATTCTATGTACACAATACATAGTAGTTTTTGATGCTATCCTATTACATGAATTATGAACCGATCCCCAATTCATACCTCAGTATTTTTCCTAGAGTTCAGCACAATCAATGCAAGGAACTAAACAAATAAGAATAAACAAATCACAAATTATCAGATGGGAGAAAATAATAAAAATTAAAACAGAAATGAACCAAATAGAGAACACAGTAAGAGAAAGAATCAATAAATCTAAAAGCTGGTTTTTGAAAAAAATAGTCAAAATCAACTAGCCTTCAGCTAGTCTATGAAAAAGAGAAACACCAAATAAATAAAATTAAAATTAAAAATTAAAGTAAAGAAATTATAACAGATGTCTCAGAAATGAAAAAGATCACAAAGGAGAATTATGAACAACCATACGCCAATGAACTGAATAACCTTGGAGGAAGTGAATAGATTCCTAGAAAAACATAACCTACCACAATTGAGCCGACCGTGGTGGCAAACACCAGTAATCAACTTGTTGAACAGGATGAGTCAGGAGGATCGTGAGTTGGAGACTAGCTTGGGCTATACCTTTGCCTGCAGCCATACCACTATGGCACCTGATCCCATCAGATCTCAGAAGCTAAGCAGGGCGGGGACTAGTTAGCCTTTAGATGGGAGACTACCTGAGAACACCAGGCACTGTAGGCTTAGGAGAAGGATGTGGAAACCCACACCCCCACAAAAAAAATAATCAGCCATTGAAAATTCTGAGTAGCAGAGAAGAACCAACAATAGTGTTTCACCTGTTGTACATAGGGTTGCTATGAGTTGGACACTGAATCGATGGCACCTAACAACAACAAGCACAACTGAGTTAGGATGAAAGAAAAAGCCTGAACAGAACAAAAACAAAGAGATTAACATAGAAAACAAAACAAAATTAAGCAAAACCTCCAAACAAAGAAAATCCCAGGACCAGACTTTGTTAATGACTGAATTCTACCAAACACTCCAAGAAGAAATAGTACCAATAATCACATTGAACTCTCCCAGATAATAGAGGAAATATTTACAAAGACTTCTTATGAGGCCAGCATCACTACTATCCACAAGCCAGAGAAAGGCATCAACAAGAAAACTACAGGCCAATTTCTTTAATGAACACCAATCCAAAACTTCTTAATAAAATAATAGCAAACCCAAACCAGAAATGCATCAAAAAGAATATACATCATACTCAAGTAGGATTTACTTGTGATATGCATGCTAATTTAGCATATGCAAATGAATCAGTGTAATTCATCACAGTAACAGAATAAAAGGTAAAAACTGTATGATCATCTTGTTGACATAGAAAAAGCATTCAACCAAACCCAGTGATCTATCTTGTTTAAAACTGTCATCAGATTAGGTATAGAAGGAAAGATCTTCATTATCAGAAAGGCCACTCATGAAAAATCTACAGCTAATATTATAATCAATGGGGAAAAACTGAAAGATTTTCTATTAAGATTTGGAAGAAGACAAGGATGCCTACTCTCACCACTTCTATTCAATACACTGCTGGAAGTACCAGCATGAACAATCACACAAGAAAAAGAAATGAAATGCATCCAAACAACAAAAGAAGTGAAGTTATCTGTATTTGAAGATGACATGATGCTATATGTAAAAATCCTCCAATTTTACACACACACACACACACACACACACACGCACACACAAACACACACACAAATAAATACTGTTAGAACTAATGGGAGAACTTAGTAAAGATACAGGACACAAAATCAACATGCAAACTCAGAAGACTTTTTATACACAGGGACTTAACTGAAAAATTAGTCAAGAATACAATCCCATTTTCAACAATATCACAAAAATAAGATACTTATGAATTAATTTAACTAAAGTAGTAAAAAAAACAGTGCACTGGAAACTATAAAACACTATAAAACAAGAAATTGAAGACAGCTGGGTACAGTGGTGCATGCCGATAATCCCAGCGGCTCGGGAGGCGGAGGCAAAAGGATCACAAGTTTGAGATCAGAGGCAGTCTGTGTAATTTAGCGAGCCCCTGTCTCAAAAACTAAAAAAATGGGCTAAGGGTGCGGCTCAGTGGTCCAGTACTTGCAAAGCATGCAAGCGCGAGGCCCTGGATTCAACCCCCAGTACCACAAAAACAAACAAACAAACAAACAAACAAAAGAGACAAAGAAAGAAAGAAAAAAAGAAAGAAAGAAAGAAATTGAAGCCACAATAGAACAATATCCCATATGTATGGATGAGAAGAAATAATGTTGTTGCTACCCAAACTGCAAAACTTAGTGAGACCCTGTCTCAAAATAAAAGTAAAAAGGGGATGGGGTATGCCTAGTGGTAGATCACTTGCCCAACATGTGGGAAGCCCTGGGTTCAGCCCTCAGTACTGGTCTTACCTTTTCAGCTGAAGCAATAACAAAACATAAAATAAACAAAACAATGACTTTCAGCAAGTGGATATTAAGCAGTAAGATTAGTGATCTCTGAAAGAGAAGAAACAAATAAGGTGAGTGTTAGGGTTTAGACTAGTGTTCCCCAAAGGACCATATGTTAAAGTCTTGGTCCCCAGGGTTGCACTAATGAGAAGTGATAAAACCTTGGGAGGTAGAATTAGTGGAAGGTCCTGAAGTCATTGGGGGTGTGCTCCAAGCAGGGTTTTGAGATCCCAGCTCAGCCTGTTTCTCTCCTTTGTTCCCTGGCCCATGATGTAAAGTTTTATCCTGTCACATACTCCTGCCATGTTGTACTGTCTCATCAGAGGGTCAAAGCAATGATGCCACTTGATCATAGACTAAAACTTTTAGAACTGTGAGACAAAGTGAACTTTTTTCCTTTATACATTAAGTGCCTCAAATATTTTGCTATAGTGACAGAAAGCTGACTAATATAGTGAGCACTAAGATTGCCCCAGCTTACTTCTTGGAGAAAGATTCCAGGGAGCTGAGTGTGGAGAGAGGACCTAGGGGAGCCCACACACCTCCCTTAATTGAAGAGAAGTTAATGGGAGTTGTAAGGCCAGGGCTTCTAAGCATCACAGGAAAAAGAGAGAGCTCCAGAGACCAGTGGGCTGGGATTTGGCTCAGTGGGTAGAGCGCTGCACTGCAGTCTCTGAGGTCCCGCATTCAACTCCCAGCACCGCCAAAATGGGAGAAGGGCCTGGCAGTCCACTCCCAAGGCAATCCCGAAACAGTCAGCCATTGAAAACCCTATGAGGGTCGCTATGAGTTGGATGCCGACTCGACGGCACCTAACAACAACAACAACAACCAGAGACCAGTGGAATCCTCCAGAGTCATCAGCTGAGCACTGATCAGCATAAGTGTGGAGGAAAACTATCTGAAACAAGTGAAGGAGCTACCCATAAGGTGCAGAGAAAATAATTCTCAGAACTCATGCAAGCTCCAAATATTTTTCTAAAAATACTATTTGCAGTAGTAGCATTAAAAATATAAAATATTTATGGATAAATCAAGCATCGACAGAAATGTAAAACAGAAAATAAAGGATAAAATCTTAATAATCTTGACAACTATTTCTCAACCAAGACCCAATAAATATCAACTCTGAAAGAAAAAATAATTTATATTTCACCAAAAGTAAAACAATTTTTGTTGTCATTTAAGAGCAGTATTGAGAAAATGAAAAAGTAAGCCACAGACTGGGAGAAAGTATCTCCAGGATCTATCCAAGAAAGAACTACATTTGCAATATACAAAAACACTACATAATAATAATAATAATCAACTTAAAATGGCAAAAAATGAATATATCCTTCACCAATACAGATATGGATAGCAAATAATTATGTGATGATACACACAACATCATTAGTCATTAGGAAAACATAAGTTTAAACAGTAAGGCACCATCTCACACTCAGCAGAATGCCTAAATTTAAAGGGAATAAAAATACCAAAACTTAGTGAGAAGGGGGAGAAATAGGAGTATGTGCACACTGTATATACTATTGTTTGAGATTGCAACCACTTTAGAATTTGGCAATTTATTAAAAATTAAACATTCTCCAAGAGTATGACCTAAACATTTCACTTGTATGTACTTACTCCAGAAAAAGGAAAGCATTTATCCACACAAAGATTTGAATGCAATTATTCATAGCAGTTTCATTCATAATAGCCTCAAAGTAGAAGTAACCAAATGTCCATTACCAGATGAATGAATAAGTAAACTGTGTTATACCCACACAATTGAATACATTCAGACTTTTATTCCTAATTTATGCTATCATTAATCCATTACCTTTCTTTCTGCTTTATTTTTCTCCATATTATTTTCCACAGGCTCATAAATGAATCCATAATTGGAAGGACATAAACAAATGGATGTATAATTATGTACACATAAATAATTGAGAAATTACTGTTTATTAATGCATACACACTCACTGTAAAAAATATGAAATAGGAAAAGAATCATGCCTGTATTATCAGCACATGGTCATTATGTAAAGAAAAGGCTATGACTTGCATTTTAAGTGGTTCATTCTGGGTCTTCAACTCTGCTTTCTGGAATTTTGTCTGCTACTAAATTACAATAATCATTAATATTATCCCTTAAGCATTTCTTTTATCAATGCATCTCTCTTTATCTGGACACAGACAAAGGTGATGGTAAGAATGGATTTGAAGTGCTCTGCACAGTTCTAGTAAGATCACCACTCCATTCCTCCCTGTATACGCAAAAAGTCACTAAAATCAATTGATGATCTAACAATCCCACTTCAGGACATATAGCCAAAGGAATTGAAGGTAGTATTACAAAGAGCTATCTGAGCTTTCATGTTCATTTTGCAACATTATAGACAATATAAAAGATATGGAAGTAACATAAATTGTTCATCAACAAATGAGTGAATGACTGCCCATCAACTTAAATACTATATATACACAATTACTAGTCAGCCTTAAAAGGTGGCAAAATCTTGTCATTTACCACAACATGAATGGCCCTGGAGAATATTAGACTAAGTGAAATAAGCTGGACACAGAAACATATACACTGTATGGTCTTACTTATATGTGACATGTAAAAAATGAACTCAAAAGTAGAGAGTAGAATGATGGTTAGTTATCAGAGGCTGGGAGAGAGGGCTGGATGGGGAAAGAAGAGACGGTGATCAAAGGGTACAAAGTTTCATTTAGGAGAAATAAACTTTAGTGATCTATTGCACAGAATGATGACTATAATAAATAATAATGCATTGTATATTTCAAAATTGCTAATGAGTAGATTTTAAATATTTAAACACAAAAACAATAAATATGTGATTTGTTATTTAGATTGGTTTATTCATTCCATGTTATAAACCCATATCAAAACATCATACTGTATCTCATAAATAAATACAATTATTGTTTATAAGTTAAAATAAAATAAAATAAATAAGTTTACTAGGAATCAAACCCCAGCAAGTGGACTACAAATATAATATATACTTTTCTATGAGAAACTGACAAATACATGCAGAAGAGAAAAAAATCCATATCTGTCCTGACCTGTTGTAAGGTTCAAGGCTAATATTGCCATAGCAAAAGTTAGATTAACAAAAGAAAAGTATAACAAAATTATTTAATCAGGGTTTTACGTGACATGGGAGTCATCAGAAATGAAAACCCAAAGACTGTAATTTTCTGCTAAATCTGATGAAAAGTGGACAATTGTGGGTGATTGGACAAAGATGGGGTTTAATGGTAATAAATCAGGAGGAACTTAGCAATGACATCTTGTTCAAACTCTTCTCAAACTCTCTGTTTCCACTCCTGTCCTGGAGGCACAGAGCAGGGCACCTGTCACATCAAGGTCTTATAACTTATTTCTAGGGGAGAGAGGTCAGAGAGTGACCATGTCAGCTTATGAATTATGGAGACCAAATACCTGGCAAAACTCCTTAAGGAAGGAAAGATTTATTGGAGCTCACAGGAGAGGGTTTCAATCCACAAAGGCAGGTAGGGTATGGTGAAGGACAGGGGCCCTGCAGCAGAGGACTTCCTTACATCATGGCATCAGGAAGCAAAGAGGGAGCTTACAGAACCAGGCATCCAGGTGAAACCTCCAACCCCCCCCCCCACGTACATCCCACTTCCCAAAAGTTTCATAGACTCCCAGGACGGTGCCACGAACTGGGAACCAAACATTCAAATGTATGACATTTGGTGGAAGTTTTAGAATCAAACCATAGAAGTGCCCATTCTAGGTGTTATGCCTCACTTGATGGGAAGAAAGGGGCAGCAGGCACGAGAATAGGAGATCAGAGGGACTTCTTGCTTCTGGGGCCCTACTATCTCCTTCAACTCTAAAGTACTCTTCATGCCAACTCCCCATACACTGGTGAACACATGCACATTTTCTTAGCTCCAACACATGTCACAGTTCCTTGTATCCCTGCTAACTTTGGGAATCTTAAGAAGTCTGAGCCTTGTATCTGGACACTTGCCCCAATCCACTTTACATACATTCCTATCATGTCTGGAACTTGCAGCCTATCGTCACCCAAATCCTCTATACTCGCCTATCCCCCAGATGTTCACCTAACCTTCTTGTTTTAATTCAACCTGTGCTCACCTCTAATGACATTACTTACCTTACATCATTTTCAAGATATTATTTTTCTGCCCTATCCCATGTGGGCTAATCTTTTAGGATTTCATAGCCATATCCAGACCCTTTCCCCTCTTTGTCCCTTAACATGAAAGTGCTACACCATTTGAGGTTTCTGTCATTACATTCTACAATCCCACCCTCCACAGTGCAGTTGCCTATTGACTAAGTGGGTCCCACCCATGCCCAACCCTCCTATATGTGCTTCAATTGCCAATCCACAATTCTATCTCTAAAAAACTATTTAGCATTTTATCCTCAAATTTCTAACACTTCATCCTTCTAACACAGCTGAGAACCCTCTTTCTTATCACACAATATATTAGAAATTCAGAAGGGATATATTCATCCTTTATTCATTATAAAATTTTTTCTGGCAGTATGAACCTATGCACTCTGCCTTTCCTTCTGTGCTAATCGGTTCACTATCTTGGATCCAATCTCTTCCCACCTACTTAACAATATCACTTTTACAACCAACCACTCTTCCTAAAAAATTTCTATTTTCTCTCCCTACAAACAGTCCTATCAACTAACACACTACAGTTTCTTCCCTCTTAAAACAAAACAAAACAAAATAAACAAACAAAACACTTCTTTGACCTGTACTTACCTTCTACCCACTGATCTTATTTAACACAAGATTCATAGAAATGTTCACATGCATCTTCTCCACTATTTCAGCCTATATTTCCTCCCCAAGCCATTTCAGTCAAGCTTTTGTATTTGTTATAGTTATAAGGTCAGCAATGTATTTCTAAGTCAACCAAGTCTAAGTTTTAGTCAGTATTTTACTCAACTGCTTAGCAGTCAGTGTCTGATGGTTGACCAAGTCCTCCTTGAAATATTTTCTTTATATGACTTCCCAGATTGCATACTGTCATCCCATCTCCACAGATGCAACTTCTCAGTCTCCTCTTCTGGCTTCCACATTTTTCCTAACCTCTTCATATTGAGGGTTTCAGGGATCAACTCCTGAACTCTTTATTACATGAATACCTTCACTGATTTGATTCAGTGTCTCAGCTTTCGTATACCATGTTGATGATTCTCAAGTATTTACTCTCTACCACTAACTTCTTGCTTAGTCTCCAGATTCATGTATCCTCAGGATCTAGAAAATGACCATCAAATGATGGGTTCTCAGTACATACTGTTTTAGATGTAAATCACAAATAAATACCACCAAAATTATTTAAAGTATAATTATAGTCATTGTTAATTTTGTATCATATGTAATTCAGACATATGTATATTTGTCCTTACTACTGAGAACTTGGGGCTGGGATTTAGCTCAGTTGGTAGAGCGCTGCGCTGCAGTCTCTGAGGTCCCGAGTTCAATTCCCAGCACCACAAAAGTGGGAGAAGGGCCTGGCAATCCACTCCCAAGGCAATCCCGAAATAGTCAGCCATTGAAAAACCCTATGAGGATCGCTATGAGTCGGATACTGACTTGATGGCATCTAACAACAACAATCTAACAACTGAGGATTTAGTCAATTTCTCAGTTTTGTGTACTAAGTTATATTGGATTCCAATTCTCTCTACTAGCCAAATGGCCATAGGTTGTCACACCACCATTTTTTCTGTTGTTACTTCATCTCTTTTTAAGCCTCTGTTGCTTTATGTGAATAATAGGAAGGAAGATAATATTCTCCCATATGGTACTGATTCTGACAAAATAATATGATGCAGAATGCTTATTATATAGCTGACATTATGCTATGTGCACAATACATAGTAATCATCAATCCTGTCCTTGTGCATTAATCATGAGCCCATCCCCAGTTCTTACCTCAGTATGTTTTCCTATAACTCAACACAATCAGTGCATAAGAACATTCTTATTACTCTCAACACATATTGCCAAGTGACTTTTCAGAAAAATTGTACCTATTTATATTTGCACCAGCATCTTATGAGACTACCTGCCTCATGATATTTTCTAAAAAACTATTATCAGATTGTTAGGTGCCATCGAGTTGGTATCTGACTCATAGTGACCCTCATAGGGTTTTCAATGGCTTACTGTTTCGGGATTGCCTTGGGAGTGGATTGCCAGGTCCTTCTCCCATTTTTGCAGTGCTGGGAATTGAACTCAGGACCTCAGAGACTGCAGCGCAGTGCTCTACCAACTGAGCTAAATCCCAGCCCCTATTATCAGATATACAAATCTAATTAGCAGTGTTTAACTAGGATATAAGCACATACTTCTTTTAGCAGATGTGATCCTAGTTATATGTCATATGATTTACATTGTATTTGCCTCAGTTTCTCCATCTATGAAATGGAGACAAATCTGTGGGTTGGAAAGAGGGTAATAAAATTAGAAAAATTTACAGTATAGTACTTTTTCGGAAAGATAGACTACTTTGAGGCCATGTGATTTTACCACATGATATATTCAGAATATCCCAATCAAAATCAAGTATGCATTGAAAGAGAGTCTTGAACATAATTTAGCTGATACAGGCTGTCAGGAAGGCACACTTGTTTCTTTTCAGAGCAGCTGGCTTGTCTGAATTGCTTAAACTGTACAGTAGCCTCGCAATTATGAAGTGTATGTCTGTGAGCTTTATCCTTACAAAATCATCTCCATGTCAATCTGCTTAGTCATTAGGTTTTATAGTGCAAGTTGAATGCCTAATGAAATTGCCAATTTCAACTGTTTTATGGCTGCTAAGAAAATCTCATTTACACAGAGTAGCTATGAAAAGATGTGACTGACAGATGAAAGAGTATAGCATTATTAGAGATGGAGGAAGGAAATTTGTTCCAAGGATACACACAGAAACAAAAGCAATATAGTTTTCCGCCATTTCCTCCACCACTTGATGACTTCCTCTACTCTTTTATCTGCTTTTTCATTCATTCATGCAATAATCATTTATTAGATACTGACCTGAAGTGGCCAGGTATCATCTCATTTTTTAAATAAAGGTTCTTTAATATAGATAGGCCAGCAGCAGTACCACTGTGGTGTCAGGTCTCAGAAGCTAAGCAGAGTCAGGCCTAGTTAGTAATTGTGTGGGAGACCACCTGGGAACACCAGGTACTGTAGACTTGGGAGAAGGACATGACAACCCACTCCCAAAATACAATCAGATATTGAAAACCCTATGAATAAAAGAGAAGCACCGACAGTAGCGTTTCCTCTGTTGTACACAGAGTCGCTATGAGTCAGACACCAACTCCACAGCACCTAACAACAACAATATAGAAAAGGAATCAAGTAGGCCCATTAATAAGCCAAAGCACTTTTAACTCTACTACTTATACCAGTATTTTTGTTGTAGGTTTTACAGGGAATGATGATGGTAGAGTGGAATTTCTCCAGTATATGATACAAAAGAGCCTGAGACAGTGGGCCATTATCATGGGATTAAAAGCTGTGTGTTGCACTAATTAAATGTAATGCCTTTCAAAAAGGCTAGAACAGTGAGGGGACCAACAACTTGAAAGACAGATGACCATGACCAATTTACATTATTTGAGCATTAGTGTTCAACTATTACAACATTTATCAATGTTTCTCTCTCTTTGGCACATGATGCTTGTCTGTGTGTTTGTATCTTTTTTTTTAACTGCTAATAAATGAAAAGACATGAAATCTATAAAAAGACAAATTACTATTGGTCTTCAAAAACTGAGTAAACTATGAAGTTGAACAAAATAGTTATGAACATGTATACAGTCAGGATTTAACAGTGGAAGAATGTGGAAGCAATCCCTAAAATTGCACTTGGTTAGAGTAAATGTTTTACTTTGTTTCCACAAATTTTCTTGGTTTTAGGAATATTATAGACAACGGGCATGTCATTATGTTGATTTCAACAAATCGTGTGACAAAGTCCTTTTGGAGAGTTAACAAAATGCAGTCAGGAGGATCCTCAGTTTGTAACAATTATATATGCAGTGTGAGTGAGCACATTGATATCAACCTGGTTCACAAGACTCGGTCTTAGTGGATTTTTGTTTGTTTTGTTTTGTTTATTACCAGTAATTCTGCTGAAGTGTATGGCAGTAGCTTGATTAGACTGGAGGGTTTGTCCCTCCAAATAACCCACTTTCCTCCTTTCTTCCCAACACCTTAAGCCCTGGGGCCTGACTTTTACTGGCCTACTCATTGGACCCATGTCCCCTCTGGCCTCTGATTGGTATCAGTCAATGATTGGCAGTAGGAAAAGGAACCTGGGCTGACTGCACCCCTCTACTGACAGCCACAGGACTCAGGATAGGGAGGGACTGGCCATGACTCAGGTAACCAACTTCTTGGCTTGGCAATGTCTCCAGCAAGCAGTTCTGTCCTCTGAAGATGCCCCTTATCCTTGCCCTTAGCTCTGTAAGAAGTCCTGTAGTAACCCTTTTCAGGTGCTCAGTTTGAGTGTTTGAACTACCTCCCGCCAAGGCCCCCACTAATGCAATATTTGTCTAAGGCTACTTGTGTGGGAATCCCAGAGTATGCTGTAACTTGCTGTCTTCTTTGTATTCTACATTCAATTAGTACCACGCTCTATTCTATATAACCCTCCAGGCATCAAATTCACCCTCTCCTTTTCACACTTATTATAGCAGTTCTTGTTCACATGTGGGGCTGGAGTTTAGCTCAGTTGATATAGCACTGTTGTGTGCTCTCAGAGATACTGGGTTCGATCCTCAGCGCTGCAAAAATGAGAGAAGGATGTGGCAATCCACTCCCGAAATAATCCTGAAAAACAATCAGTCATTGAAAATCCTCTGAGGGTCACTATGAGTTGGACATAACTTGAGGGCGCCTAACAGCAACACAACAGTTCATATGTACCTTGATGTTACATTATAGAACTCATGTAGGTTGCAGATTATAATTGTCATTCCATTGTTACTTATAGTCACTATTACTGTCTCAGGCTTACTATTGCCCCTAAGCCTCTCTCTTTTCCTTTTCCTTTTCTAGATTCTCCAGGGTATGCAGTACAAAGCCAATAGTTCTTTCTCAAATCTAATCATACCACTTCCCTGTTCTAAAGTCTTCAAGGGCTTTCCAGTTTTTTTAAACAAACTTAAACTCTTCAGCATACATTCAACATCCCATCAATTTGATCTGCTTTGTTCTATCCATGGGCCCTAAGCTGTTTTATATCTCTATGTGGCCTCCAAAAGAGCTACATGGTGTTCCCTTGGCCTATAATATCAATTGCGTAGTAACTCCATGTTGGTGAAATTCTATTCAGCATTCATGACCTTTCATTTCAGAATTCCACTGGAAACGTTGTGTGTGTGTGTGTGTGTGTGTTGGGAATCAAACCTAAGAACTGGGCTATGCACTATATCACTGAGCTACCTCCCCAGCTATCATCTTTAATTTCAAAGTCACCTTCTCCACCATATTTTTCCTGTTCCCCAGAGAGAATGAAATTCTCCTTTTTCTGCACTCCCACAGACTGTGTTCAAGCTCCATTGAGATATACACGTAACACATTAGACTGTGGTTTTTTATGTAAATAACTACTTCTTCCGGAGTCTCTCCCACTTATTTCATATTCATCCCTCAGCATTTAGCAAATATAAATGGCTTGAAAATGCTTAGTTAATGGAATTGGATGATGATACATGATTGATTAGATGGTATTTTTGTCAAAGTCATGTACCAAACAAAATTGTCAGCACATTTAATATGAAGGTTGATGGAATCTAGGTTTAAAAATGTTTTTATAGATCAAGTAGCCATAATGAAATGAATAAAATAGATAAAGCTATGACAACAAATTTTGCGTGTACAAATGCTGATCTGGTGAGTCCTAGTTGGTCACTAGTTCGAATTCTGGATTTTTCTTCATGAACTACAGAAACAATAAATGCAACCCAAATGAGTGTCAATAAATAATTAGACCTTAGATTAGAAGTAACAAGACCTGTATTTTATTCTGGGAAATTTATACTGTACCCTATGGAAAGTGCTCAGTTGTAGATGCATATTTCAAAGAGGATTTTGGCTAATTGGTAAAAGTATGTTAGTGATAGTCCACACAAGTTAATCAGGATATTTTGCCAGGAAGGAAAACATGGAAAACAAAGCAAATCACCCTCTAACATGTGAGAGTGACTAGTCTCTGCAGTCCCAGAGATTATAGAAGAAAGAACATATATATGATCAGAACTATTTGTGTGTGTGTGTGTGTGTGTGTGTGTGTGTGTGTGTGTGTGTGTGTGTTATTGAGAGATTTAACCCAGAGCCTCATCCATGCTTGCTCTACCACTGGGCTGTACCCCCAGCCCATTTTTTATTCTTTTTTTTTTTTTTTTTTTGAGACAGGTTTTCACTATGTTATGCAGGCTGCCTCTGGCCTTGAACTCATTGTTCTCCTGCCTCCACTTCTTCAGTTGCTGGGATCACAGGGATGCACCACCACATCCAGCCAGAACTATTTGTTTTAAAGTCCTAAACTCCTTGTCCCTAGAATCCCTTAAGTGGAAGCTGAAAAATTCTATATCATCCTACACAAAATGCTTCTCTGCATCATATATAAAACACATGGATATACATATATATTATAGTTTCTCTGAGATACATCTTATGGTGTACTCTGTAGAACGATAAGCATAGTGTTTAGGAAAGCAAACTTCAAATGATTTGTGTTTTTCCAGTGTTAACCCCAAGATCTTTGTACATTGCTAAGGCACAAGAAGGATCTTATTAGTTTGCAAGGTTACATACTTGCAAAAGTATAATAAAGTAGAAGGAATTTCTACACTGGCAGGCAGTAAAGGATAAACCACTTTCCAAAGCCTGTCAGTGAATAGTTTGCCACAGACAAAACTTTCATTGTCTTGGGTTTTTTCACAAACCTTTCCTGGCTCCATGCATTCTGTGGCATCAATTATAAACTAGTTCCAAATAGTTCTAATAGTCATACCTTCTGAGTGAATCCATTTTCTCAAGAATTCACAGTATGTAACCTTGCAAACTAATATGATCCTTCTTGTGCCTTAGCAATGTACAAAGATCTTGGGGTTAACACTGGAAAAACACAAATCATTTGAAGTTTGCTTTCCTAAACACTATGCTTATCATTCTACAGAGTACACCATAAGATGTATCTCAGAGAAACTATAATATATATGTATATCCATGTGTTTTATATATGATGCAGAGAAGCATTTTGTGTAAGATTAGGGGCTTTCCATTTCCTTAGCTCTCCTCGCCATGTCTTTTTGCCTGGGATCAACATTATTCATCATCTCTTATGGAAATGTTTGTTGTGCTATAAAGCCCCTGTGCCTTATCAGGATTGGGGTATAAAAATAAACTATGGCTCCATTTTTCATTGTATTTACAGACCAACAGGAAGAAGATCATTATAATCCAGTGTGATAAGAACTAGAGCAAAGAGCAGAGAAGACAGAGTGCCTGCAGTTTGGGGGAGTTGAATGGGTAAGAGAAGAAGCTACCAATGAGGTGATGGGGAACTCAGCTGAGAGCCCAGGAAGGGATAGATGTTCCTGCCCAAGAAAACTGAGAACTTCTACCCAGACTTAACAGAACAGAATGCATTTGGGGTCTACAAGTTGTTTTGCACCATTCCAGCTTTGTTTGAAAAGGTGAGAGGTTGAGAAATGAGCAGGATTCAAATCACAGGGTCATGAAAACTATGTTAAGAAATTCGTATTTTATCTGAATTTTCCTTTGGTATCCTAAAAAGTGAGGTTCAGCCAGGAAAAGAAAAGATCTGAAAGGTCTTGTTTCTTCGCTTGAAATTCTAGATGGTTTTAGATAGGGAAGGGTTTGCATAGTTTGAAATGGAGGCCAGATGTTCTGAATCCCAGGAGGTCAGTGTCTGGCCTGACCCAGCTCCTCACCGCTTGGGGCACCCTTTGAAGTGTGTATTGTTGCTGGGACCCTCACTCCCCTTGCTGTGCAATGTCGTCCATTTTGAGGCTACAGGAAGCTGACTCAGAGAGGGTATAGGAGAAGAGAAATCATTTTGGACAAGGACACTCAAGGGACATGCTGCTGTGAATTCCACCAACTGAAGCAAATTTTCTCAATTCTGGAGCAGTGGCGTTCAGAAGCTCAGCACCCAGCAGGAAGTCAGGTGGATCCACACAGAGGCCAAGTGCAAGCACAGCTGTGCCACGCTTGTGTTGCCTGCAAAGCAGTGACAGAAAACACTCTTCTCACCGCCAAAGAATGATCCCTGATTGCTTGGGGAATAGAGAAGGAAGAACACGAGGCAGATATTTTAGGGCCCTGGCCTTTGAGGAATTATCTTGAGTGTTCTGGAAGGTTATTTTTTGGGAAATGCTAAGCTTGCAATTCAGGATCTGAAAATGCCTACCACTTAGGAAGGCAGCAGGTTGTCTTTTTCCAAAATTTGGCTCTATACAACAACTCCTCAACTTTAAATGTCTCTACTCTCTTTCCCTTGACTTCCTTCCTTTGCCCTTACTTTCCGATCATCAAAACGAGGAAAAATGAAGTATATTGGGTCATAAGCATAGAAGGAGGGATTCAGAATTTCTGGAACTTAATCACATTTGTGATTGTGTCTTATGCTTTAAGCAGCAAAGGGAAGTATAGTTATATTTTTCCCACTCTTTATGGGAAATCTACATCTCTCAGCAAATGAGGGCCAGTGGGTTAACATTTAAGCAGCATGTTCAGGTCTGTGAAGCTAGCATAAGAAATAAATGAACTCCCACTGATTTTCTTGGCCACCCAGGGGAATATCATCTTGAACATGATGTCTGCGTATAGTTATTGTTGTTTTTAGGTGCCATTGAGCTGAGTCTGACTTTCAGCAAACCTATTTACAATAGAACAAGGCACTACCCAAATCTATGCCACACCCAGCACTATGTCAGTGTTTCTCTGCTATTCAGAGAGTTTTCAATGGCTGATTGTATCAGGGGTGGGATTCCAGGTCCTTCTCCCTAGCCTACACCACCCAGTATTCCCAGGGAGTCTGCCTTTTAAGGATTAACCAGGCCTGACCCTGCTACTGAGATCTGATGAGATCAGATGCCAGGGGATATGGCTGTAGACATGTCTGCACATAGGGTTCTTCTAAACAATATTTAGTGCATCAATTTTCTTTATATTATTCCTCAACTCAGTTTCCCTGTACATCTCCTTTTCTGAATTGACAGACAAAGTTTGACAGACAAATTTTCTCTCCACCTTCATGGGAGTAGTTGTGAAGGCATTTAGGATAATTAAGGGCTTCTAGACTATTCCTTTATCCATCAAGCTCTTCATTCCTTCCTGTTTATCAGTTCAGTTTGAAGACTTGTAAGCCACCTGAAGGAAGGCAGGTAAAATGATCTGCTTATCTCAGCCTCCCTATCCCTAATACTGGACCTGGTACATGCTTCATGCTCCTTCAACATTGCTAAGTGGAACCAGCTCTTTCCTCTCCAAATATGGCAAATACACCCTGTAGTGATCTCTAGGTGACCCACCTTGAAAGTGCATAGAACCCGTGACTTGCACCTAACCAAGCGAATGTAGTAAAAGCACTGGGGTGTCACCTGTGGTAGTATTACCTTACATGGAAAAACAGGAAGGATTTTTCAGATGTCATTAAGGTCCCTATTAGGTGACTTAGAGTTCACCAAAAAGAAGATTATGCTGGGTAGCCCTGACCTTATCCACAGAACCCTTTATTGCCGCAGACCAGCTGCAGCCTAAGATACAGGGGTTTCCGAAGGCAGATGAGGAATTGGTGATGGGTAACAGACACAGCAGCTCGGAGGCAGTGTGACCTTGTTCTGTTTTATTTCCAGATAGCCTAGCCTTTTATACAGAACTACAGTTCGCTAAATCTTATGAAAGGTCAGAAAAAGGACAAAGAAATTGGTAGAATTGATGGATTACATCAAAGTTTTGTCAACAATCACTTGATTAAATTGTCACATGAGTGTTAGGTGGTGATCAAAGTAGGAGATGAACTCAGAGATAAATTGTGTTTACTCCAAAGAGATAAACCAAGATGACCTGACCATCTACATCTCCTGTAACAATTAACTATTCTTAACTTTATGCAGGAATTCCGAGTGGTTAACTGTCACCTGTGAGTCACCCCATTGAGTCCATTGTTATGACAAATGGATGGTTTATCTTATCAGAATGATTTGTTTACTGTAGAGCTGTCAGCTGTTTCTACAAAGGTTTTTGTTTGTGTTGACTAAGGAGTTTATGTTGTTGGAAGTCATTCAAGAATGTCCCTATGAAAGCCTGCTAGGGAGGTTTGTCAACTCCCAATCTGAATCAGCACTGCTCATGGAGCCAGAGATTATATACTTGTTCTTCATTAATATCTCCCAGAAATCTACAATGTGAAGAAAACAGTGACCAATTCAAATTTAAGAAAAAGAAAAGATGAGACTCCAAGTCCCTTTCCATGAAGAGACCTTCTTTTTGGAGGTACTCTTCCCCTTTCAGCAGACTTTCCCTCCGATGCCTTTATTAAAGATACTCTTCCTCACATGGGGATTCTGTCTACCCATCATGAGTGGAAATGGACCTGGCACTTTATAATCTTATTCAGGCCTTGCCTGAGCTCAGACTCAAGGCAGCACGAGGTGCTCTTTTCTGCTGGTCCCAAAAAAGCAAGCCACCATGCTTTCTGCAGCTGCAAAGAAGGAACTCTTCCAAAAACCCCAGAAGCCTGGGAGACAACCCTGGCTTTGCAAGTGATCACAGTACCAGCCAAGGCCTGAGACCCAGAGCCCAAGGCCTGGCTAAGCCATGGAAGCCATGACATAATAAACAAATGTTTGAAGTCTGTTTTTATGAAGCCATATAAAGTAAATGCACTGATCATAAATAAAATGCCCCGTGTGATTATTCAGTGAACTCTATTGCAGGTCTGTTATGTTTGCTATAGCTTCCCCCTGACATTATATTTCTATAGGTCTATTTGTTTGTGGTTATTCTGCTTCCTCCTCTCAGATGAGCTACATGATTGAAACAGTTGTGCTTGCTAAGGAACTTCCTGACTTACCATATTGGAGGGTTTCTTTGGGTGGGTCTCAAGCTCCTATCACCTTATAGAGCTCAACATTCTCTAAAGCCTCCTTATAAATAATCAGAGTCTCTAAATTGCCTCATAAGATGGCAAGTAAAGCATCCTGGTCCTGTTTCTAGAGAAATCCTTGATTTACTGACAAGATACCAAACCTGTAGGAGCAAGGGTGTGTCCTGAGACAGCACTTTGAGTAAGTAACACGGTACCAGTCAAGCCCAAATGTCTCTTTACATTTTCTTGCAGACTCAAGCAAGTGCATTTGACCCAGTCTTGTAAACAAGGGATGTTTCTCAGAGGAATCTGGGAAATCAAATTATCTAGGATGAAAAGAAGGTAAGAGCAATTAATGAAAAAGGAATAAAGTATAATCCAGAATAAGAGGCCAAGGGGACCTTGGTAGATAAGTCACATAAAGAGGTCCATGTGACTTAAAAGAAAGGTGTGTGAGAGAAAGCAGAGATCAAAGAAGTTAAAAATATAGGCCCAGGACATGTCATGATTAACCTTATATGACACACCAAAGGAGTTGGATCTTATAATGAAGGGATTGAGAGTCATTGAAAAAGTCTAAGTAGATGGGTGATATGATCAAACTGGTTACAAAATTAGACATGTCCTCCTTAAAGATTTTGTCCACTAATTAAGCTTTGTGAACTATGCTTTAGCTCAGTTTGTAGAACGTTGCTCTGCACATTCCGAGGACCCAGGATTGATCCCTAGCACCACAAAGATGGGAAAAGGATAAGGCAATACACTCATGAAACAACCAGCCATTGAGAACCCCATGAGGGTTGCTATGAGTCAGACCCAACTCGATGGCACCTAACAACAAGAAGAACAATTACACTTTGTCCTTCTGAAATTTGTGAAGGCTATGACCCAGGAAAACTAGAAAAGTGGATTTGTAGTGAGATCAGAGCTGGCAATTTGGAGGATCATATAGGACAACTTTATAGTTATTCAACCAAAATGAATAATATGGCTATGTTATGGTGTTTGGCAACACCAATGCTTATCGAATCCTTTCACCTTTTACACCATTGTGAACATAGTTGGGTCCTACTACCTTCTTGGACAGTGAGTGAATGTGTTTTTGCACATTTGAGTTTATGGTAGTGTCTCCTAGCTGGATTGTTTCATTACATTAACCCTAAATGTGCCTCATGACAATGGCAGATGAAATATTTTAAAGGAATGTGGGGTGTAGGTCATATCCTCCCTCAGGAATCATTCTGTGAAACAGGATAATTCCATATCTGTTGGGAGAATGCCCCAATCCTATAAGTTGCATATGTGACTGTTTTGAAAACAACCTATGCAAAATGTGTGCTATGAAAACAAATGTTCGAAGACCAGATATTTAGAAAAATATATATTCACTATAAAGAAAGAGAATGCAATACAATGTATCATTAGAGTATTGCTTCCAGCAGATACACTAATATTAAAAGAATTAATACTACAAAGCCAAGGAAGCTTGTTCAGGAATCCATGTAAGTGTTCCCAGTAAGAAATATTCCATTGAAGCCAGGTGGATTGGGAATTGCAAATGTGCCACTTATTCATTGTAGCCTTGACTTTTCCTCTGATTTCCTGTAGGTTCTCTGATCAGCTACTAGGTATTTCACCAGGCTGTTTCCCACAAACATATCCAGTTTAGTCTTCTAAAACTGATCTCATACTCGCCCTCCACCAATACCTATCAACCTGTGATCTATGATATAATTTATTCCACCATCCCCATTGCTATCACCCAACCCAGAAACTTTGCAGTTATTCTAAAATGCTCCTCATCTCAAGAATCTAAATCTAGTCATCAGCCCTGCTCACTCAGACTTCTAATGTTTTTTAATTCCATTGCTCCTTTTGTCTTTCCCCTGGTCTTTGCCTTAGAAGAGGTTCTTAGCGTTCTCACCTATGGGGTGATTTTTCTTAGTCAACTAAGTGATCTCTCCGTGTTCACACTCTTTCCCTTCCTCATCATCTTCTGCACAACCACTATCAAAAATGATCTGTGATAATGCTAATATATTCATGTCATTGTCCAGCCTTAAAACTGGCCAGCTATTTGAGCATAGTATATAAGTGGGTAATCATTCATCTTTATTTTCTCCATAATGGCCTGTTTTCCTGGCATAATTATTAAATAACTCCCTTTCATTTTCATGAATGCCCTCATTTAGATAGTAAGTCATTGAGTAATCTTGTCATTGACATTGTACCACCAGTTTCCCATAAACTACTATTGTCTACCTGGTGAGTACTTTTTCATCAGCCTAAGTCATTTCCTTCTCTAGAACCATCTGGAAGTTGATCACACTGGAAATGGAGCTGTATCTGACCTTGTCTGTCACTCTATCAACATACATGGATAACTTGCAAGGCTTCTAGTCATAATGAGGCAGGGTCAAAGCCACAGTAATCTTTGCAACCCAGAACCCAGCAAGAAGATCAGACATGTACCTATACCTTACAGAGCCATCCTCAAATCTTGCTTTGGAAGCAATTCAAACACTGTACTCACTAGCCTAGCACATTAATCATGTATTTCTGATTATAAAATAAGTGATTAAAATATATTACTTGAATAATGTCTATGCTTTTAAACATGTTAGCATTAAAGACTAATCTGCTATTATACAATCTATCATAGCTATTAACTGTCAATAACAATAAAACAATGGTAAGAACTATTCTTTAAAACAATTTGTAGAAAATATGATGACATGTTTGATGACCAACTAAAATTAATTTGTTGTAATGACTGCCAGTCTTTATTCAGGTCAAAGATTATACTTTTTTATGCTCTATAAGATATGTTACATGCTGTCACCAACCTAGTCTTTGACAGTTAAATTTTTCTATTTGTGCTCATTAATTTACCCTAATGAATTTCATGTTGTAAAGGCAATGTCTTTGTTCTCTAAGATTGATGGTTGGCATCTGGGGGAATTAAAGAGCCTGTGAAATGAATGGGAACTACTTAAGCTATATGCATTTGGAAACTCTTACAGTGTCTACAGTTGACCCTCCATATCTTCTGCATCAACAGATTCAACCAACCATGGACCAAAAATATTTGAAAAAATTGTGTCTATGCTGAACACGTACAAACTTCTTTTTCTTGTTATTATTCCCCAAACAAACAAGTATAACAACTATATACACACCATTTACCTTGTATTAGTATTATATAAGTCAACTAGAGATGGTTTAAATTATATAGGAGGATTGTGTAGGTTATATGCAAATGCTACCCCATTTTATGTATGAAATTTGTGCATCTGCTTATTTTATCATCTGCAGGTGTCTTGGAGCCAATTCTCTATGGGTCACTGTAATTACCATACATCATTTCAACCAAGGTTTTTATGAGATGTGGACAGGCAAATATAGTGATGATATAGTCCATTATCAAAATATTGTTGGACTTGGAATCCCAAAGCTTCAGCTCTAGATCCAGGTCTCCTAATAGTGATAATAATAATAATAATAATAATAATAATAATAATAATAATAATTATAATAATAATAATGGCTAGCAGACCCTAGATTTAGGACACATGGGAGGACTTTTTAAGTAACGATAGAGAGAAAAAATTGTGCTGGTGTGTAGACAGAGAGATAAGAGAATCAAAGAGGTTGTGGAATCTCAGGAAATGAGGGAAAATACTATCTTCAATAGGTGGAAGCATTCATGAGGACAGAGAAGTTAAATGAGGTAAGGATTTGGAAGTGATTGAAGACTTTAAAACATGATAACCATGGATGATCTTGGGGGAAAATATAGTTTCCATGAAGATGTAGAGCAGAAGTCAAAGTCTAGTTGGGTTGAGGAGTGAATAAAAGTGAAGCAGGAAATGGGGTCTTCTGAGATGGTTAGTGGGAAAGAAAAGGAAGAATACGGGTTGTTGAGGGATTAGGGGAGATGACTCAGGTGTAGGGAGACTTTTTGTTGTTGTTTTTGTTGGTGGTGGTAAAATGAAGATATTACAATGCTTACATCTTCTGAAAAATAACTTGTTTGATGCAAAACAAGACCTTGAAAGGTCAGTGCTACTAAAGCTGGTTTGATTATTAATAGTTATGTTTGAGGAAGAAGTTTTCCCCTATGTAAGATGTCATACTGCAGATTTAAAATATAGACTATCAATGAAGTATATAAAGTAGAAGAAAAGATGGAGATACTGAATAAAATTTGAGAGAGGAATAGTAAACATAGGATGAAGAGAATGAATGATCAGTAGAGCAGGTTCTAAGGAAGTGAAGGTAGATGGAGTCCAGAACTTAAGAGGGAAAATTAGTCATGGACAGGAGGGTCCCATTCTCCCACAGGGGGACACTAGATGGGGAAGGATAAGCAGGACTGTAAGGCAGAGGATGTTGAGTGACTTCCTACCAGATTGTTCTTTTATCAGTACAATAAGGGGCAATGCCATTTGCTGAGAGTCAGAATTAGGTCATAGCATACAGAGTTTGAAGAAATTAATTTTAAGAAGAATATGATCATATAAGAGAGAGAAGCTTAGCTAGGAAAGAAAGATTACCAGGTAACTCAGAAGGGCAGTTTAAGCTGGATAGTGGGAGTTGTTAAAAGCACTTAACAGTTGGGCTAGGATATCTTCTCCAACAATACTCTCTGCTGGGTGTAGGCATTGAGAATTCAGGCCATTGGACTGAGGCCCAGCTTGGTTCTGTTGAGCAGGGGCCAGGGAAAGATATTGGGTCAAGGGAGATGACATAGCACATCATTTCATTTATTTCATTGAATGTCCTTTGCATCTCTGCAGGAAAGGCATTCTCACCTTCATTTTCCAGGGGATGTCACTATCACTTATAGAGTTTCACGTGTGCCCAATCTCTCTCAGTTTACACTGGCTGAGTTGGGAAAATGACCTGGGGATTTTGAATCAAAGCCTGTTCTTTCTGTCATGCCACATGCCACTAACTCAGATATAAAGATGCAGTAAGTGCTTTGTACCATTCTACAACTCTGCTATCACTGTTCTCTCATATAAACCCAGATTATACATGTTAGCTCCTCGGAGAAAAATATGATGTTAATTTAGAGATTATTACACATGTATACATATAGTACCAATTTACTCAAAGCAATGTTCACACAGCAATAACCTCATTTACAACATATAATTAGTAAAAATCAGCCTTTATTTTTTTTTGGTTCCAGCCGATTTTCCTTGACATTAGCAGCAGATGCGATATGCTGGGAAAGTGAGAAAGGATCTGCAGCAAAGGCACTGTATGGCTTTATGGTAGAGGCTGTAAAACAGAATCACACACTCATTGACTGAACTCAGATTTTATTTCTTCATCATTTTGGTGGTAATTTATGGCATGGGATTGAAGCGCCTCTCAAAACACTGGAGAGAAGAAAAAATAATATTTTATGATTAGTTATGCAATTGTAGTAAGACTAAAAGGTTCTAACAAGGTTGTTTCAATTCCCACTTTCTTCATAAAGAACTCAAGCAAAGTAGATAACAATTCTTTCCCTTTTGTTTCTCAGGCTCCCCATAAAATCTTGGGCAGCCCTCTGTGCTCAGAGATTTTCATCAGTTCCAAAGCTTAATAAATTTTGGTTACTGAACTATTTGAAGGAGTGAGCCTCTATATGCATCTAATAAGTGCATGAACTAACAAAAGAAGCATAATGAATGCCTTCTTTTCACCCCTCAAATGTCCTGATCTGTTAAGGTCTGAGAGAAGTGAGGTGGGATGCTGCTGCGCAGTTATATACCAAGCCCACTTTCTCCCCATACTATCTCTGCTTGGTATCTCTTCCTCCTTTTGCTGAGGAAAGACAGCTGGCCATAGGCCCCAGTGATGTGGCCAGTCCTACTGAAGGAAATGAATGCTCAGAAGAAAGGTAGCTGCAGGTGGAGGCCACCAGGCCACTCCCACTCAGAACTGGTTCAAGCAATGGGAAATGCTCATTTCTATTTAATCCCTTGTCACAGTCGTTGAGAGTCAGCTTCATGCAAGAATTAAGTAACCTCCAACTTGGCGCCATGCTAAACACTTGCTGCATAACTTATTAACTAATTTGCTATCAAAACACTTTTATATCAATAAATAATCAGTGGAGGCATTAAAGAAAACATAGCACATTTTTAAAAAAAGAGCAATGTGTAAATCACCATCAATTTTATTGGGATAATCTTTAAAACTATGGCATTATAACATTTTTCTGCAAATACTAAGGAAACAGCTAAAGTCTTTTCAACATAAGACTTAGCATTAACATTAGCTCTTGTTGGAACTTTGAACTTGGTTAGCATTTCTAGAGAGTCTACTATTTCATTTCATTAAACATGTGAAATGGACACCTTGAATTGGAGATTATGAATACTTAAAACAACTCTACCCTGTTGTCATATGTTTAAATTCTCCCTAACTTACTAATATCTGTAAATAAATATGTCATCTAAGACAATCCTCTTTGATTTCTACTTATTCCTCATTGCCCTGTTAGAATCAATTAAAATATTTTCCTAACTATGTATTTCTAGTTTGCACAAGGGATACCATTTTGTTGAAAATGGTGGCTAGATAGCCAGCTAATGATTCCTTGAAAAGAACTTATTTTTACTTACTTAAATGGTAAGGTAAGCTGACATTATGTACCATATGATATGATATGATATGATATGAGAAATCTAGCACCAGCTATGAATAATTGTTCTGAAAATGTTCATCCAAATATAGTCAAGATCTTAGATCCCTGCTATTTGATATCATACACTATTGAGGAACTGAAATGTGACTAGGCCAAATTGAAATGTAGTATAAGCACAAAGTATTCACTGGATTTTTGAAGACTTGGAATGAACAAATAAGAATTAAATATAGCTTATTAATTATTACTATATTGATTCCATGTCAAAATGATTATATTTTTGATTCATTAAGTCTAAATATTGTTAAAAATCAATTTACTTTTTGTTTCCACACATTTAATGTGGCAACTAAAAAATTTAAAACCACATGTGTGGCTATCATTTGTGGCTCCTATTTTCTTTCTTTCTTTCTTTCTTTTTATCTTCCTTTCTTTCTTTTTGTTGTTGTACTGTGGGGTTGAACCTCCAGGGCCTCACACATGCTAGACAAGTGCTCAAGTGCTCTACCAACAAGGCACATTCTTAGCCCATTCACCCATTTTTATTTTGTGACAAGGTCTTGCTAAGTTGTTCATGCTGCCTCTGGCCTCAAACTCATGATCCTCCTGCTTCAGCCTCCTAAGTGGCTAGGATCACAAGCATGGACCACAGTACCATGAATCTTATTATATTTCTCTTGGGGAGTACTGCCTTACACCCAACTTCTAGTTTCTAGGAAATATACACGAAAGAAAAAGTTAAAAGGCCCCACATGGAACCAATTAGCCAAACGCAACATGGGCAGCATTCTATAAAAATGCCACACCAAGTGTGGGTCACAGACTACCGCTGATCTGTCTAACTATTTTATTATAGTCCACAACAAGGAGCTGGCCTAACAACCTGAATTTAAACCATATGTTGTATGGTTCAGGTGACAGAGTTAATAAAGAAAACATCTCCCTTCATGGGCCTGTAACACTTTATAGAATAGCAGCTTAGGTGGCATTATTATGTACCACAATGTACCCATATGCTCAAACTAAAAAAATAAAATAAAATACAATAAAATAAAAAGTAAAGAAATGATTTTAGATCAAAACATGTAACATCTAAAAGCAACAAGTGGACTTTGATTGGATCTTGAATTGGGGGGGGTAGGGAGGACATCTGTAAGACATTTTGTGATGAGTAAGGAAATATGAATATGTACTGGGTTTTATTAGTTACTTTTCTCTATGCTGTGACCAAATAGCTGACCAAAAACAACTTATGGGGAGAAGGAATTATTTTGGCTGATGTTTTCAGATGGTTCAGTCCATGGTGCTTGGCCCATACACTTGGACAGATCATGATGGTGGAGGGTGTGGCAGAGGAGGTCTTTCACCTCAGGGCAGACAAGAAACAGAGAGAGACAGGAAGGGGCTGGGGTCTTGCCACAACCTTCAAAAGCACGCCTCTAGTGAGCTGCTTCCTCCAGCTAGGCCCCACCTGCTGAATTTTCCAGATCATCCCAAAATAAAGTCCCACCTGTTGGGGACCACGTGTTCAACATAGGGGCTTCTGGGACACAACTCACAGTCAAATCCTAACATGCCTCCTCATTCCAGCTTATTCTTCTGAACTTCCTGAGCAGAGTTTGGGAGAAAAGCCAATGAGGTCTTCCAGGGTTGGGATCTCCCCTCAAAGACTGGGCTACCTGAGAAGATCTCTTATCTTATTTACTAGTTCATGGAGTACAAAAGTAGAAGCCGATCAAATGCCTAATTAATTTTTAATGAAGTTATGTTGTCCTTGAGACCCTAAGCCTGGCCTCCAAGGCTGTGTTTGCTAAATCTCTAAAGTCAGGCCTACATCCTAATCACATGTCAACAGAAAGTGGGGCACTAAAAATATAGTTCCCCCAAAAGGATATTTGGATTATTCATTCCAGGAGACCTTAGAGGGTAAGAACAAAGAGAAGGCCTCCCCAACTTCAGAACCAAGGAGAGCCAGGCCCTAAGGTAGGGAAATTTATCCTTTGCTGGGGCAGGGAGTCCTTGCTATGTGTACAAGACCAGGGACACTGTTTGCTGTCTCCCAAGGTTTCCAAGGTGAGAGGAGGTTTTTTTGTTTGTGTTTCTTGTTTTTTGCTTTTAGCTTTCATGGAAAAAAACTCTGAACATCTACAAAAGTAGAAGAAATCATATAAGAAATACTTGTATCACTCAGGTCAACAGTGACTGACATTCCACTGATGCTTTTTTAGGTCTTTGTTCCCCATTTGTTTGCAGCAGTTTTAAAATCAAAACCAGAGACCATGTCATGTCATGCACAAATTACAAAGGTGTCTTTAATGACCTGCTTTCTCTTTTGACCATCATATATTGAATTGCGTAGGGTGGTAGAACTTTTTGTTTAGCATACACAACCAGATCATAAGAAGTTTCTTTCCATTTGCAGAAGACAGAAAGGTTCTGGCGAATGAAGGTGAGGTCAGTAACTGCATGAAGTCCTGGTGTGCCTGTCTAGTGAAGAGGGGACTGCGATTCCAATTGCACGTGGGCAGGGCATTTGTGAAGGTGTGTAAAGATGATACGAATGCTGAATTGATCTCTTTGGGTTTTATTCTCATATTTTGTTAGTAAGAAATGTCTTTCCCAGTCAAATTAAGGCTCAACTGATTAAAAAAGTAACATTGCCTTGTGTTTATTTAGTTAAAATGCACTTTCACATGAGATAATTCGTGCTTTTGAAGATGAACTGGATTCTGAAAAGTCAAAGGTATGAACTCTAAAAGTACTCAGTCATGGTACACTAGGAGGCAGATAAGGTGAACTCTCTTTTTCTATGTCAAGCTCAAGGGGGAAAAAAATCTTGATTTGCATCGCCGTGGAGAAATTTAAATGAAAATGGAGGTGTTAGAGGAGGTGTGTGTGTGTGAAAGACTAGCAAGAGGTGAAAAAGGGGGGGCAGAGATTGCTGAAGGAGGTGCAGCCTGTGCCTGGGTGCACCCAGGCCTCTCTTGGCACTGAGCTCAGAGGCCACACATTGTCAGCCAGAAGATTGGGGTGGTAAAATTTCACACAGCTTAAAAATTCGCTTGACTGAGAAGAAGTAAATATTTCAAAGGTTTCTTCTAGTTTCAGCCTTCTAGGTTTCCTGAGTACATACTATCCAGCATAACATTTTTCAGGGGTGCAAAAATATAAACTAGGCCACTTTTCTCTCTGTTAGGAGATTTTGCTCACACCTGGTTAAGATTGATTAGTCACTTCAAAACAGCCTCAAGGAGAAATGTTAGCAGCACTGAAAAGATAATCTCCTAGGATATTCTGGGGTAATAAAAATGGATTTTTCTTTAAGAACTCCCTTCAGACCATTATTTTGAGGATGGATATTTATTTGGGTTTCTTTCATTGTATTAATTTAAAAGAATGGGCAAATTTTAGCTGAATTATTATCCAGACTTCATTAAGTATGTAAAGCAAATTAAGTTTGTTACTGCTGGCATTTACTTAATCATTACACTGAAAATGTACCCCAACAGCGTAAGAAAAAAATAAAATGACATTTTAGACTTCTGTATGTAATTGTAAGAGACCAAATACACAAAATTGTCAATGACCAGACTGTATGTGACAATGGAACTCTGACCCAGAGCCTCTGCAAGACAGAATAATTAGTTCTTTGTTGATGATTGTTATTGTTGTTCGGTGCCATCAAGTCATATCTGACTTATAGCTACCCTATGTACAACAGAACAAAACACTGGGCTATGCATAAGATCTTTTTATGTTTGAGCCCAATGCTGCAGCCACTGCGTTTCTTTTCATTTTGAGTCATGCCACATCAGGAAAAGGAGGTCCTGGGGCTTTGCTACATTCTTGTCATTAAGGTCAACTCTATTTTGAGGAGCCTTGGGTTTATTTTAATTCAGTTGGTAGAGTGCTGCTCTGCATTTTCTGAGGACCCAGGTTCAATCCCCAGCACCGTAAAAACGGGAGAAGTTGTGGCAATCTACTCCTGAAGCAATCCCAAAACAATCAGCCATTGAAAACCCTATGAGGGTAACTATGAGTTGAACTTGACGCTACAGCACCTAACAACAACAACTACTTTGAGGAGGCAACACTTCCCCAGTCATTTCTTGAATGCCTTCCAACCCAGGTGAAGGGGCTCATTTTCCAGCACTATTGTGACAGTGCTTCTCTGCTGTTCATAGGATTTTCAACAGCTAATTGTTTTGGGAGTCCATTTCATTTAAGAAGTCCATGTTTTGGGAGTCCATGTTCATTTAAGAGGCACCTCAGAAAAGAAATGAATAAGATTTCACAAGTGCAATGGATGGGGTTTTTTAATTGGTATATAGAGTCCTCAAACAAAAATTCTAACTCAAAACTTGTTTCAATAGAAGACTCTTTGGCCAAAGGTAATGAGTAAGTTAGTAAATTTAAGCAAGCACAAACTAGACTCATTTTCCCAGTAAGTCATCCTCCTCTTTGATCTTCAATTGCCTCTTTATATCCACCTCCCCCTTCCCACTTCTCCCTCTTTTTACTTCCCCTGAACCATTTTTCTCCTCTTCCCCTTCTGCATATGCCCTATCTTTTCCCAACACTCTTCTAATACTCCAGAATGCCAATTTCCTTTAAGGATCCATAACTTCTATGAGCCAAGTATTTAGGCAACTATGGAATTCAAACATTGGATTCAAGCTGGAACAAAAGAAACAAATAAGGATTTCCCTAAACCCAAACAAGATGAGCAACTATTAGTGGAATAATTCAGAATTCTTTTGGGTAATGAAGAGCTACTTGATTTATACCAACTTGTACACATGTTGACTGGAACCTCAGATGCTAAATGTTAGATGGTTGAATCTAATTAGATCAATGTGGAAACGGACCCTATGGATCCTTCTTTTTATAATAAATCTGAGGATCAAAGATGGATGCATAAAAGAAGGTGAAGTCTCCTGAAAACCTGTATCCCAAATATTTTTAATGAAAATTGATCATACAATAATTTTCTCTGCAACCAGAGAAAAGATGAAACCGTGGAAGACTTGGGTGACAGAGGAAAAGAATACTTTCTAATAACACTTGCAAATTACAGAAGATGCTGATGTAACAATAGCCCCTTCATTCCATTGTGTAAATGAAGAAAAACATGAAATTAGGGACCCAATTCCAAAGCAGAAATTAGAGTAGGAAATAGAAACTTTATGTACATTATAGCACTCTACTCAGACATTTTGCAAGAGTTTTAGGGGAAAAAAATGAGAAAAGCCCCCAAATAAACTTATGGCCATGAGGATCAAACAGCTATGTGGTCCAATTCTCAACCAATCACTTTTGACAAGGACACTTGAAAATATTATCAACAGGAGGGATACTAGAAAAAATATTGACCCATATTACAAAACAAAAATAAAGGAATATAAAAATCCCATGTTTCAGACCAATAATGGTGCTGTGGGGAAGGAAAAAGCATCTAATACACTAACTTAACCTTGTGCACTCAAGACAAATTAACTATGAAATGCATGGTTACTTTCATCAGTTCCTGGCAGATAAGAGCTCTGCTCTTTTGCATTAAACCCTGCCACTTTCCTCACCCCCACCTGTCTGTCAGTTTATGGTGCTGTTGGGGCTTACATGCTGCTGTGATGCTGAAAGCTATGCTACTGGTATTTCAGATACCACTAGGGCCACCCATAGTGGACAGGCTTCAGCTGACCTTCTATACTAAGACATGCTAGGGAGAAGGACCCAACAGCCCACTTCCAAAACAATTAACCATTGAAAACCCTCTAATTAGCAGAGAAGTACTGTCAAACATAGTGCCCCAAAATGCCTAGGCATTCAAGAAATGACTGGGGAAGAGTTGCTTCCTCAAAGTAGAGTCAAGCTTAATGATAGGAGTGGAGGAAAGCCCTTGGGACCTCCTTTTGCTGATTTGGCAAGACTTAAAATGAGAAGAAGCATGGTGACTGCAACACTGACTCAAACATGAACTGATGTGCATGGCACAGTGTTGGGTAGTGTCTCATTCTGTTGTACATAGGGTCACTATGAGTGGTATATGAATTGATGGCACCTAACAAAACTTTCCCTCAAGCTTTCTACTCATCCTCAGAATGAACATACAACACAGGTGATGGGTATTTTAAATAACTACCATATTTTCTTTATCTCCTAGCCCTTAAGTGTAACCTTGGATAATATTTGAATAAAAATGTTTCTTCCTATTCCATGATATAACCCCTGCAAATGTAATAGGGACTTACTTTGTAAATGGAATTATAATAGTAAATATATAATAGACAATTTCCTTCAGAGATCTTTTGTAGTCAATCAAATCATATCTACTCTGGAACTTCATTTTTCTCTCTTATATTTGACGCGGACTTTAGATATAGATCTTAATACCATGATTTCAGCTCAATTCTGGGGGCCTGAAAATTCTACTGGCATAAGAAAAATAATCTGAGCAGAGCCTATTAAAGTTCAAGTAGATCCTAAACTTCCTCAATATCCTTTGAAGCCAGAGGCAAAGGAAGGGCTCAAACTTTTCAACTGAAAGCCTTATTGCAAAGGTCTCATTCTTGGTGCTACCCTGTAATGTTCCCTTTCTGCCAGTATGTAAATCAAACAGTTGATCTTTTTTTTTTTTCCTGGACCTTAAGGTCATCAACAAAATTGTTATTCTTTGCTTCACAGCAGTCTCAAACCCAAAGGCTGTCTCACCATTAATTCTCTCTTCCGCTACTTGCTTCACTGTAACAAATCTCTGCTTTGCCTTTTCTAGTGTGCCTCTATGCCAAAAGAGCCAGTATCTTTCGCTGGTTTCTTCTAAAAACAATTGAGGATGCCTGGCATCCTTTGTATTGTTGTTGTTGTTAGGTGCTGTTGAATTGGTGTCCAACTCATAGTGACCCCATGTACAACAGATGAAACACTATTGTCAGTGCTTCTTTGCTATTCATTGGGTTTTCAATGGCAGATTGTTTTTTGGGAGTGAGCTGCCAGAGCCTTCTCCTAATCCTTTATACAGAAATCTGTAAGTAAATGAGCTGTGTTTGTTCTCATTTGGATTCTTATTTTGTTTTCACTTGTTCTTATTTATTTCCACAACCAGAAACACACATATAAATGATATACTTTGTTAATTTTGCCATATAATAATAAAAATATTTCTGTTATAATTATAATACTTCATTACCTTAACTTCTAGTCTTATCATATTATGTAAAAAACAGTATAAATAGTAAATACTTTCAACTGCCTTCCTTATAAAATTAACAGTAATCTACATATGAGATGTGGTACTGCTAATATCAAAGTAGCTTGTATTTTGCTAATCTATCCATATTTATAACATTTATAAAGTCTCTATAAAAATGTATAAACACAATAATATTTAAAGTATTCCAAAAGAAGTTAACTGAAATTACATTTTAGCATTCTTCTCTTGGCAATTAATAGAACAAGTAGTTGGAGAATCAGTGATCATATAGAAAATGTGAATCAACTAAGTTAATTGAAATTAATAGAATATGCTGTTCAACAATGATGGAATATGGCTTCTTTCAAAAAGCTCTAGGAACAAAGATGGACCATACACTGGGCATTAATTAAGTCTGGGTCAATATAAAAAAGAAGGAAGGTGCTCAAATACATTTTGTGCTTAAATAAAATTTAATTAGACATAAATAAAAGATAGTGAAAAATCTTCAAATATTTGGAAATTAAACAACACACTTCTAAGTAGTCAATGGATCAAAGAAGCAACCTAAAGGAAATGAAGAAAGTATTTTAAATAGAATTCAAAGAAAAATAATTAAACCACATGGAATGCAACCACAGAAAAATTAGAGGGAATTTTATAGTATTAACTGTTTATTTTAGAAAAGAAGAATGGTTTGAGAAGATAGATATGATTACCCTTATTTGAACATTATACATATTCAAAACAAATATCAAACATTATACATGTATCATAGTACTCCATAAACATGAGCTTTTTAATATTTTATGTATCAGTTAAAATTTTAATTATTTTTTGTTTTGGTGGTACTAGAAGAGGAACTCAGGGCCCCATGCTTGTATGCTTTCTAAATGCTATACCTCTGAGCTGCACCCCCAGCCCCTTTTTTTTTTTTTTTTACTTTTTTTTACTTTTTGAGACTTACTTTTTGGGTCTCACTAAGTTACATAGACTGCCTCTTGTGATCCTCCTGCCTCTGCCTCCTGAGTCACTGGGATTACAGGCATGCACCACCACGCCTGGCTAAAAATTTAATTTTTAAAAGAGAAAAGAAGAATGGTATAAAATAAATTATATATCTAAACATCTACCTTGAGAAATTAAAAAAGAAGAGAAAATTAAACACAAAGCAATCAGAAAGGAAATAAAATCTAAAAATAAAATAGAAAATAGACAATATAGGAAGTCAAAGAATCCAAAAGTAGATTCTTTGAGAAGATTAATAAAATTGCTAAACCATCAGCTGAACTAACCAAGATTAATAAGAGTACATCATTCTAAATCCTATGGACATTAAAAGGATAATAAAAACAAATGAACATAACAATAAATGTTTAACCTTAAATGAGATGGAGAAATACCTAGGAAATCATCAATTATCAAAATCAACACAAAAGATGTAGAAAATCTAAATATGCCATACCTATTGGGGAAAAAAATGATTTAAAATCTCCTGGTGAAACAAAACAATTTTTTAGAAAAAGAGAAATATTTGCAAGCTCAGACACTTTCACTTTTGAATTCGATCAAATAATGAAGAAGTATTTAATTCCAGTCTTTCACAGAATCTTTTCAGAAAATACAAAAGGAAAAATATAGTTCCTAAAACATTGTATGAAAATAGCATTATCCAGATACTAAAAGCAGAAAAATACATTACTGGAAAAGAAAACTACAAATGAGTATCTCTAGTAAATATAGACACAAAAATCCTCAATAAGATACTAGTAGGGTAAATTCAGCTATATATGAAGCAGAACAATTATGCTCCAGTAGATTAATCCAAGGAACAAAATGTTGGGTTAATATTTGAATACTCGATCAAAGTAATTCTCTAAATAGACTCAAAGTGAAGAAACCATGTGATCATCTTAAAATATACAGAAAAAGAATTTGAAAAATCTAACATCCATCCACAATTCATGCAAGCAACGAATTAAAGGAACTTTCTCAGCTATTCCCCCATTGGATGCCTTTCTCTGTGCTTGGAGGCAAATTCTGTACATTGTAGCTTCAGAGTTCCCTTGTCTGCCATCTTTCAGTTGCGACAGGCCAATGGGAGGCAGCAGCAAGAGACAGATAACCCTGAGGAGAGAAAATAGATAGCTCTCCAGGTTTTTAGCCTATTTGATTCGACTTATTTGCTAGTACCTACATCCTTCTGTTTGCAGCCATATCACACCAGCTTCTGATCCTGCCTGATCTCAGAAGCTAAGCAGGGTCGACCTGGTTAGTCGTTGGATAGGAGAACACCTGGGGATACCGAGTGGTGCAGGCTAGGGAGAAGGACCTGGTAATCCACACCCCAAATAATCTGCCTTTGAAAACTCTGTGAATAGCAGAGGAGCACTGACAATAGTGCTAGGCATGGCACAGTGTTGAAGAGTGTTTCATTCTGTTGTACATAGTGTCGCTGTGAGTTGGACTTGACTTGATGGCACTTAACAACAACAACACATCCTTATGGCTCCCACTAAGAAATCCCCATACCCAGTTCCAGTTGTTGTTGGGGAGGGTAACAGCTTCCTGGATTTTTGTTTGTCTGTTTTTTAGACAGGGTCTCACTATGTAGTGCAGGTTTGCCTCGAATTCATGATCTTCCTGCCTCAGCGTGTCAAGTGCTATAATTATAAGCATGCACAACCAAGGCCACCTAGCTTCCTGATCTTGTATAAATTCTACATGTTTCATCATTCTTTCATCTTCTCTTCATCTCTAAAACAAGCTTTTCATTGATGGCCTCACACGTGCTAGGCAATTGCTCCAATACTGAGCTGCACCAATAGCCTTGCCTACCTTTTTTAAATGTTTGTTTTGAGAAAAGGTTTCACTAAGTTGTACTGGCTGTCTTTGGTGTCAAACTTTCATCCTACCACTGCCTCATGAGGCACTGGGATTAGATTAAAGGCATGTGCCACAGTGCCAGGCTTCATTGAAGTTTCTTTATTGAAACATCTAGGGTAAAAAACAAAAATCTATTTTCTGCTGGGATCCCAGTGGACTTGTTGTTGTTAGGTGCTGTCCAGTCGGTATCCGACTCATAGTGACCCTTATAGGGTTTTCAATGGCTGAGTGCTTCAGGATTGCCTTGGGAGTGGATTGCCAGGCCCTTCTCCCATTTTTGCGGTGCTGGGAATTGAACTTGGGGCCTCAGAGACCGCAGCGCAGCGCTCTACCCACTGAGCTAAATCCCAGCCCCCCAGTGGACTAGAGAGGTCAAAAACCCAAATCATTTATATTTGATTTTGGAATTTATTTTTAATTGTATTTTCATATTAATTCTTTAATGTTATAGAAGTCCAAACCACTTTACAGGCAAAGTAAAATCCAAGAACTAAAAACCAAATTCCATTTAATCACTGTTCAGTATTCCTTCCTGCTCTTCAGACGGAACTCCCAGTAATCCATCTTTCAGATAAATGCAAAGTACCAGTACAGACTTATCCACAAAGGTGATACACATCTTGGTTGAGGGTTATAATTAAATGTTTTGATTTAAAAGTCTTCTCAATAGACAATTGACTGTTTCATAGTATGAACACAGATATAAAACACTGAAGTTTGGCTCCTTTAGGTATTATGCTCTGTTGAACTGTATGAATAGCAACTCAAAAGCAATATTTCTTTCATGCCATTCAAAGTGGTCTATGAATTGTATTGAAGATTGAAAACCTAAAATCAATTCTTGCATTAGAAAATAACTGTGTTATTAGGGCCAAAAGTTTTAATCTTTCAGTAGTTTAGCTTAACAATCAATACAAATTTATTTATTCACACCTACTGTTTTCAAATTAGCTAAAACCAACAAAAACTTTTGAGTGGTCAGGGAGAGAATAGGTGATACTTTCCAGGTGACTCTGTCCCACCTCAGATTTACCAATAAGTTGTCATTGTTTCAAAGACACTCCTGGTGATTTTACAGGCTTGAGGGAACTACAGGTTTATTTACACTGAGATAACAATATTCCTTGTGGTTCTCTCTTCTTTTGACCCTTCCTTAAAGAGACTATCTAGCTCTTGGAACATAAATATAAATGTGATGAAATTAAAACAATTTCTCATTTCACCCCAGATAAGTGCACATATCCATCCTTGTAGTGAAAGAGTCAGAAGAATTCTTTATTCATTCCAAGGTTGGTTCACTTCCTCATCAATAGTTTTGGTGAGTTCATGCTGCTCTAGACCAAGGTGATTGGTAGAAATTAAAAAGAGTTGGATGTGATTTATGACAACAAAATTGTCCTTACACCTCAATAAGTGTTATCATAAAAGTAACAAAGTTCGCTAAAACCCAAGGCAGAATATGGAAATTTCTTCCAGGGAAAATCACAAGCAAACAACTATAGATATTTAGAGAAGAGTGAGAGAGCAATCACATCTGTGTGGGTAAAGCTGACCAAGCAGTGGTTGAAGCAGCCTGCAAGAGGCTCACAGGAAGACACCATCCCTCTCCTCACTGTACATCACAAAATATAGATGGTTCCTGGCTTAAGATGGGTCAACTTACAATTTTTCAACTTGACAATGGTGTGAAAGTGATACGCATTGGATAGAAATCATACTTTAAAATTTTATTTTTAGCTTTCCCCAGGTTAGATAAGTCATACTATCCTTTCTTGCAATGCTAGGTGGTGACATTGAGATGAAGCTCCCAGTTGGCCACTGTCACAAGGAGATGTGGGACACTCTGCAGTGGATGGTGCAGCTAACTTGTGATGTTTGGTAGGTTAGGGGCATTAAATGCACATTTGGCTTATGATATTTTCACTTTATGATGAATTTAACCCTATCATAAGTCAAGGAACATCTGTATAGCAAAAGCTTTTGTAAACTTCCAAATACTTTACAAGTGCTAGAGTGTCATCATTATTACATATTGATTTCTAAAAATATTCTTCCAACAAAATGCCATCATTCAAACAATGACTTTTAGGTGTTTTCATGAAACACTTATCTTAATATTTACTGAAATCAGTAATAAAGTGTTTCAGCATAGCTTGCTTTTGTTGTTGCGGTTAGGTGCCATCAGGTTGTTATTCAACTCCGATGGACCCTACATACAATAGGCGAAACACTATTGTCAGTGCTTCTCTGCTATTCATAGGTTTTCAATGACAGATTGATTTTTGGGAGTGGATTGCCTGGTCCTTTTCCCAAGCCTACAGTATTTGGTGTTCCCAGGCGGTCCCCCATCCAAGTATTACCAAGCCCAACCCTGCTTAACTTCTGAGATCTGATAGGATTGGACACCACAGGGCTATGGCTGCAGGGTAGCTTGCTTTAGTGGATGGGAAAAATGATCACTCATTCTTCTCAAGCTATTCTGTCTTCTTGAGTCTGATAACGTTGACACTTGTGGTTTCCAAACCATGTACAAAGGCACCAGGGTTTTATAGGATACTTACAAGGGAAATAGCAATACTCAACAATTGCTGGACTTCATGAGAGTGACTAATTCAAAGCAGTTCACAATTGTCATGAGATCCCACTGCATTCATTTTTATTGCATCCATATTTGCCAACATAGATTTCTGCAATTGCTGTGGAAGAAAGAACTATATACATTCACACCAGTGTGGAAGAGACAATGAAGTTGTGGTGCCCAGGGTAATTCCAAGGTCTGAGAAGTTGTGCAGTGTTCAGTAGGTGCCCATTAGCAAACAATTGCAGTCACTCAAGAATTTTTTAAAATATATTATTTTCTCTCTTTTTTTTCAAATGGCTACTAAATTGTTGTTGCTATTAGGTGCCTTTGAGTCAGGTGTGACTCATAGCTACCCTATGTACAACAGAACAAAACACTCCCTGACACTGTACCAAACCCAGCATTATGTCAGTGCTTCTCTGCTATTCATAGGGTTTTTCATGGCTGATTGTTTCAAGAGTAGGCTGCCAGGCCCTTCTCCCTAGCACCTGCTATTCCCAGGCACTTAATAATTAAGACATAAATAATGATTGAATCATTGGATATAACTATTGAGTAAGTGGAACTGCTAGAGATTTATTTTGGCCTAGGGATCCATTGAAAAGTTACAGAAATACACCATGAACCAAGGAGATTTGGGACCCCCTGGCCAATATGGCTGACCAGAAGTACACTCTGAAGAGTGACTGCATTTGAACACTGGTCTGTTTAGAAGGGAAGCCAAATGGGAAAGATTGTGGAGGTGCTTCTGGGCCACCAATTGGCCACCTGGGAAGATGCTAATCATGAAAACAATCACTGAGAAGTACACAATGGCATCAACTAGCATTCTATTTTTTTTATCTGTTATGCTCTTCTGAAAAATTACAAACAAAACTTGCCAAATTCTTCACTTCTTTTCCTTAAAGCAAATGATGAATACCATGCTTTAGTGAACTTTTTTAAATGTCACAAACACTTTTCTTGAAAGGAAGAGTAAGAAGAGATCATATAAATATTTTCAAATATGTACAATACTGTTTTTTTTAGGTTTTAAAATTCTTTTTTTATTAGAAATTTTTAATGTACATCATAATGTGATTCATTTTGACATGCTTTTCATTGTGACAATTTTCATATATGCAATTTGATAAGCATTATTCATATAGGTTACCCCTTACCCTCCTCTGTTTCCCCCCTCCCCTCCTTCCCATCTAAGTTTCCCATCCAAGTCTTCTCTATCTTTTACTATATAGTATTTTTCTATATGTCCTTGGGTTCCATTTCTGTTTAAGATAGAAACTTTTCCTGTAGTGGTCTTTGTTTCTATCTTGTTAGAACAATTACATGTAATTTCTAGTCCATTTATATTGACATCATCCTTATCTTCCCTCCCTCCCTTTTAATGTGATCTGACCTTTGAGTAGGATTTTTCCTTCTCATAATTTTGAGTCAGCTCTCTCATATGAGTGAGAACATGTGTTGTTTCTCTTTCTGAGCTTGTGTTCGTTCACTTAAAATAATTTTCTCTAATTCCACCCATTTTGCTGCCAATGACCCTATTTCATTTTTCTTGATTGCTGAATAGTATTCCATTGTGTGTATATATACCATAGTTTTTTTTATCCGTTCTTCTGTTGAAGGGCACTTTGGTTGATTCCATATCTTTGCTATTGTGAAAAGCACTGCATTGAACATGGAGATGCAGGTGTCTCTGTGGTATGATGACTCATCTCCCTTTGGGTAAATGCCCAATAGTGTTATAGCTGGGTCATATGGTAGTTCTATTTTTAGTTTTTTGAGGTACCTCCATATTGATTTCCATAGTGGTTGCACCAATTTACAGCTCCACCAACAATGTAAAAGTGTTCCCTTCTCCCCACAACCACGACAGCATTTGTTGTTGTTTGTTTTATTGATCTTGGCCATTCTTACTGGTGTAAGGTGAAATCTCAGCGTTGTTTTGATTTGCATTTCCCTAATGGCTAGGGATGTTGAACACTTTTTCATGTGTTTCATGGCTTTATGGACCTCTTCATTTGAGAACTGTCTACTCAGTTCCTTTGCCCATTTGTGTATTGGGTTGTTTGGTTTTGGGGTTTTTTTTTTTCTTCAGTTCCTTATAAATTCTAGTAATTAGACCTTTGTCAGATGTATAAAATGAGAAGATATTTTCCCATTCTGTGGAGGTTTCCTTGACTCTGTTAATTGTTTCTTTTGCTGTGCAAAAGCTTCTTAATTTGATGTGGTCCCATTTATCTATTCTTGTTGCAATTTCTTGAGCAATTGGGGTCCTATTAAGGAAATCTTTCCAATGCCTATATGATGGAGTGTATTGCCTATCTTGCCTTCTATGAGTTTTAAAGTTTCTGGTTTTATGTTGAGATCTTTTATCCATTTTGAGTTAACTCTCGTGTATATTGAGAGATGTGGATCCACTTTCATTTTTCTGCATGTGGATGACCATGTTTCCCAGCACCATTTGTTGAAGAGGCTGTCATTATTACATATTATATACACATATTAACTTATCACACAGTACCTCAACATATGTACAATTACTACATGTCAGAAAAGGTGAAAACTTACTGAAGGGTCATTGTCAGATGATTTTTAACCTTTTATTTTTAGCCATAAAGGATTTTTAGGTTAAGGGAAAAAACCCTTAAACATTTAGTCTTTGAGAAAATTTTTAAAAAAACCTTTTTTATATTTTATTAGGATAATTTTGCACTGCCAAGGGTCTAGTTGTCTATTACGAAATTTACTGATGAAGATGCTCATCTATAAAAAGTGTCAATTCTACAGGGACTACAAAGTACACCCAAAGCCAGCCTCACCCAAGAACCACTTTACTTTTGTCCTGGCATGTTTTAGAGTATATTATAGATTCTGTGCACATATTTCACAGGCAGAGTTTTCATGTGCAATTGCTAAATTTCAATTAGGTTGACTTATTCCTCAATAACGTCTTATTAGTATGTTTTCTAAATTTTCCTATGGCTATACCCCCCCCCCTTGTGACCTGCAGCTGTAGCCCTGTGGCATGCGATCCCGTCAGATCTCAGAAGCTAAGCAGGGTCGGGCCTGGTTAGTACCTGGATGGGAGACCGCCTGGGAACACCAGAAGCTGTAGGCTTGGGAGAAGGACCTGGCAACCCCCTTCCAAAAATCAGTCTGCCATTGAAAACCCTATGAACAGCAGAGAAGCACTGACCATAGTGTTTCGCCTGTTGTATGTAGGGTTGCTATGAGTTGGCTACCGACTCGACGGCACCTAACAACAACAACAACAATACCCCCTTGATTCCATTCTATTTTCAAGTGTAGATTCAGAATTTCTTCTCCTTCTTTATTTTCTTTGTTTTTTCGACAATAATATTCAAAGAGAATAGTTAAACATGTTGACTCAAGGCAATATCTTGGATGGCAATTTAAAATTTATTTTTAATAATTGTATATATTTTTCTTCTTTTCTTTAATAAGAAACTTTCCTCAAATGTACTTTTACTTTGATTCTATGAGGCAAGCTAATCTATTCATGAATAAATAGTGATAGAATTAAAACCTGATTTTTCATATGTTGTTGTTGTTGTTAGGTGCCTTTGAGTTTGATCTGACTCACAACAACCCTATGTACAACAGAAGGAAACAATACCCCAAATAGTGCCATGCATATGATCTTTTTATGTTTGAGCCATTGTTGCAACCAGTATGTTTCTTCTCATTTTTGAATTGTGTCACATCAGTGAAAGAGGTAGTAGGGGCTATAGTCCATTCAAATCATTAAAGTTGACTACACTTTGACGAAGTTATTCTTCCCCAGTCATTTCTCAAATGCATTCTAGGCTGGAAGCTTATTTTCTGGCACTATTTTTGACTTCTTTAGCATTCATAGACTTTTCAATGGTTTATTATTTTGGGAATGGGCTGCTGGGTCCTTCTCTCTAGGCTGTATTAATCTGGAAGCTCAGGTGAAGCCTGTCCACCAAGGGTGGTCCTGCTGGAATCTGAAATGCTGGTGGCATAGCTTTCAGTATCATTGCAATATGCAAACCGACACAGCATAACAAGCTGACAGACAAGTTGAGGGATTTTTCATATAGATATATAGAAACTCCTTCTTAATGCAATTCCACATATTTTTCAGATTTTTCCCTTTGAAAACATAGGAGCCTTTTATGTGATCAGCAGTGCCTCCTGACATCTCCTGCTCTTCTTTCTTCTGAAAATTTGGTAAATGTACTTTGTAGTTCTTACTTACCTCTTCCTCAGGTTTCTACAGCACAAATACTCAAATTTCTACTACTGAAAGTGTGTCAGTAAATTAACTTTACTCTCACAAAATAATTACAAAACTATTTAGAAGATGATTCAAAGAATCTTGGGAAAGTGTTCTTAATTTTATCTTAACCATCAAGTTCTGCAATTTACCCAAAAACTTTAATTATAAGTAATTTGTGGGCTGAAATTTAGCTCAGTTTGTAGAGCACTTGCTCTGTATTCTTTGAAAATATTTGTTCAATCCCCAGTACTACAAAAATGGGAGCAGGATGTGGCAATTCACTCTCAAAAACAAACCTGAGACAATCAGCTGTTGAATATTGTATGAGGGTCACTATGAGTCAGATCTGACTAGACAGCACCAAGCAACAATAACAATTTGTAATTCTCTGAATAGACTTTACATTTTTAGGACCACATCTCTCATTATAAACTATTCTTTTTTCCTAGATTATTGTCTCCTTCACTTTTATTTTCTATTTGAGTCTCTCTTATATATATATATTCTAAAACATATTCTGAGAGTTTTCTTCTGTGATAAAGCTGTGAACTCCTCTGTTAGTTAGAAATACCATGTCTTCAGTAATGTTCCAGTCCAAATATCTATTATTTAACCTTATGCAAATGATGTAAGCTTATTTGTGTGTTATGTTAAGGGAAGAATTAGGTCCCCTCAACAAAATATGTTGAAATTCTAAATCCTAGGACCACAGAAAATGACCTTATTTGGAAATAGGATCATTGAAAATCTGATTAGTGAAGTTACAAAGAAGACACTCTGAGGAAGGTTTGGCGCCACATCCAATATGACTGGTATCCTCACAGGAAATACAGCCATGTGAAGATACAGGTACAGGAAGAGTGGGAAGTGAAGTGGAAGACAGAGATTGGATTTATGATGTAGTACCAAGATGGGAGAAGGGCCTGGCAATCCACTCCCAAGGCAATCCCGAAACAGCCATTGAAAACCCTATGAGGGTCGCTATGGGTCGGATACTGACTCGACGGCATCTAACAACAACAACCAAGGAATGCTGTGTTGTTTTGTTGTTGGGTGCCTTTAAGTGAAGCCTGACATAGGCCACCAGAAGTTGGACAAGTCAATGAAGGGTCCTCTCTTAGAAGGTTCAGAGAGGTCACAGTTTGACATCTTGATTCTGGACTACCAGCCTCCAGAACAGGGAGAGAAAAATTTCTATTTTTTTTTTTTTTAGTTAACATTTTCTGGTACTTTTTAAAGTACCCTAAGGAATTCAAACCTTTCATGAGTTTTTTGGTGTTATTAGAAACAAATAAATTTTAAAAAAATTTTATACTCATCACTCATTAAGTGATTTTTTTCTCTCAGAAAAAATTGGGCATAATTACTTATGACAGCTGACTATTTTGGTTTGGTAGATCTTACAAAGATTTTTGTGCCTATTATCCATGTTATTCTGAATAAAGTGCATATATTATCCATATCATGAGGCAAATATCTTAATCTAATGCTATAAAACTATCTGAAAGTGCCATGGCTCTCACCTGTAATCCCAGTAATTTGGGAGGCTGAGGCAGGAGGAATGAGAATTCAAGGTGAGACATCCTACAAAATTTAGAAAGATTCTGTCTCAAAATAAAAAAATTAAAAGGGGCTGGTGGGGCAGCTCAGTGGTAGAGCACTTACTTAACATGCATAAGGATATGAGTTTAATCCCCAAGTACTGCAAAACAAACAGCAATAATAAAATAATTGAAATAAAAACTGGGAGAAAGATGGTGATTAAAAGGAATTATTAGTCACTTTTTAAAAGAAATACATTTCAAAATCCATTTATTATTATTCATAAATTAAACATTATACAAATTATAATTTGACTAATAGAGTCTTCCATGTATACTTAGTAGAAATGATTTCTAAAACCTTTAAAATAGAAAGCATATCTTTTGAGTTTATGGCAGCTTCAGAAATCCTTGAGGAAAGAAACCCATGAAGGAAGCAAGAAACTCTACCATGCTTTTAAAACTCACCATTTTACTTTACTTTCTTCTGATGAAAATTTAAAGCATAATATAATTATTTTAAAAAGGTGGTCAATATGAATTCCTCTCTAGATCATCCTTTGTATCAGCAAATGATAAAATAAAAAGACATGAAAATGGTTATAAAGTAATGATGATATAGTTTGATGTTTGTATGTTGTTCTATACTTCTTTTTCACACTGTAAATAACTGCCACCTCTATAAACTACACCTGGTCCTGAATTACAGTAGGACAATCAACAGCAAAGCCAAACTTCTTTTAACACATCACACTTTGGATTGTATGCAAGGTGTTTGCATGTATAGAAGTACTTATTTATTTTGCAAATTTTGATGGCCTGGTATTGAAAACTGATACATCATGAGCATTGGTCTAGAAAATAAATCTAAAGTAAAAAACCTTTGTGTCAGATATGGTCATATATCAATTTTTGTCTTGTTTTGTAGCTACTATCTACCGAAAGTTGCAATTTCCCTGTGAGAACATTGAACTAAATTTAATTAATTACCTCAAATCATTGTTAAAGAATGCTTTATTGTGGAATGTTGTAGAGTATTCATTTGTTCTTTCTTCCATTCATGAAGCCAAGTAATCCATGCTTTTTTCTTTGAAATCATTTAATTAATCTATGCTCTACATTCGTTCTTATAAATCTTCTTTCTTATGGTTAGATAATGTTGAAAACTATCTGTTCTAAAAGTCAATTCTCCCTTTTTATGCAATTCTAGATAAAATATAGTATATGATCCTCAGAAATTACTGCTGAGCATTTGAGGTTTACAGATATTCATCTCTGTATTTGCTTTTCCAAATTTACTCCTAGCAAACAGCCTTTTTGTTACAATGCTTTGCATTTAAATAGTTCATTATATTTAATTTTTTAAATTAACTCAGCTTATATCTCCATGTTGAAAGCAATAATTTCTATGATCATATTATTGATGGAAAAACTGTACTTCAGAGAATTTAAAAGATGTGTCCAGAGATAGTCATAAAGGGAACAGTTTAGTTGTTGATAACAATGCAGGGTGACATGTTTTTAATAGTTTTCATTATTTCCCAGAAGCAGTCTTTTCTAAGTATGCAAAATGAAGTTTTGAAGGAATTTCAAGATAACACTAGTGAATGAGTTTTTAAATCTTAATATAAAACATTTTAGGATATGGTCATCCGAATATAAAATATATAGTCCCAAACTTTCCCACTTATTGCATTAATCTTTCAGTTCAAAAAGCCCCATTTTTAATTAAGAGAGTAGAGTTTTGAAAGTAGGGATGTGATTTCTAGACATTAGAACTTATACAAGCATCATGATCAAAGTAGCAAAAGTCAATAACAGGAAGGCAGCTTAAGGAAATGCATATATCAAACTGGATTTATGAATGAGGAAGAAGTAATGAGTTAAATTTAAAGGCAGAAAGTTGTAGAAGGAAAGGAGAGTAGCTATTATCTTTAGCACTCTTACAAAGACATAAAGTATTCTCAGTAGACAGAGTATATAACTCAGTCAACAGAGGGTTATCCAAAGTAAGACATAACTTGTAAACAGAGAACAGAGGTTAGAACTAATGACTTAAGAGAGGGGTCACAACTCCCAGGCCACTTACCTGTGCCACCCAGACTGCATAGCAGGAGGTAAGAGGTGGGCAAGGGATCAAACTTTATCTGTATTGGCAGCCACTCCCTCATTGTTCACTGTACCACCTAAGCATGGTGAAGAAACTATCTTCCACCATGATTGGCCCCTGATGCCAAAGAGACTGGGCACTGATGATTTAAGAAACATAGAATATTTTTGTGATGTTAGCTGTGAAGGTATTAAACGTGTTGTGAATAAGTCCTATAATCAAAGAAAACCTTGGGCTCAAGGGATTCTAGAAAATGGTCAAGTTACAAAGAATCTCAATGATGCATCTTTCTACACTAGTTAACACAAATAGTCTACATAACTTGAAAAAAAGAAAGCATTGAGGTCATAAATGATGGGACCTCCATTTCTTTGACAACTTATTCAATCTTGTGTATATCAATATTATGGTTTGAATTGAAGGTGTCCTACAGTAGTCATGTGTATAAATGCTTGGTCTCAGTGGTGGCAATATTTGTGGAGACTGTGGACTTTTTGCAGGCAGGACCTTACTGGAAGAAGTAGGGCACTAGATGTTTAATACAGCCCCCTGGGACCATCAGTGCTCTCTCTCTCTCTCTCTCTCTCTCTCTATCTCTCTCTCACTCTTGCTCTCACTCTCTCTCTCTCCTTACTGAAGCCATGATATGAAGTCCTCTGGCATTGACCCTGCAGTCAGCTATGCTTCCAGCCCTCTCTGCCACTGTGGACTGAAGCCCTCTGAACTGTGAGCCCCCATAAATTGTCCTCCTATAGTTGATTGGTCAGGTATTATGGCACAGAGAAGCACAAGCAAACTACCACAATCAGAATCCTGGAATAATGTGATGAATTGGGATGTACTAAAAATTCACCTGGATTGTATTTCATATGTATTATTCATATCACAAGTAGTCCTCTTCCTTAAAGTTTGTAATTTAGTATTTTAAGCAGCTAGAAGTTTTAAATAATTATACTTTTCATACATTTTGGAAAATTACACATATTTTTGAATAATTGTGTTTAAGTAACAATCCTTTGTTAAATGCTTGTCAAATCTATTCATTTAAGTATTAGCAAGACACTCATTGTAATGTATTTTTATTATATTATTCATAGTCTGATTTAAAATGAAATCAGTGTAACAGTGATGCTAGTATTAATATAGTTTTTTTTTCTGCTTAAAAGATAATTACTTTCATATTGCAAAATGAGGGCTGGGATTTAGGTCAGTGGGTAGAGCGCTGCGCTGTAGTCTCTGAGGCCCGAGTTCAATTCCCAGCACTGCAAAAATGGGAGAAGGGCCTGGCAATCCACTCCCAAGGCAATCCCAAAGCAGTCAGCCATTGAAAACCCTATGAGGGGTCGCTATGAGTCGGATACCGACTTGACAGCACCTAACAACAACAACAACAACAACATTGCAAAATGAGTAATGCACTGACTAAAAAGCAAAAGCTTGGATGAGCTATTTAAACAATTTACCAGTTATAAAATTCTTGCATAAAATTTGTTCTTGTATTGTTAGTTGTCATTGAGTTGAGTCTTACTTACAGCAACCCTATGTATGCAGAACAAAACACTACCCAACACTGTGACATGCACATGATTTCTTCTTTTATGTTTAAGTTTTATGTATTATTCACTGGGTAAATCTGTGTAGTTGAGGATATTCCTTTTTCTTTTTTTTTCATTTATCCGCCATTCTCCGAAACATGATGTCCTTCTCCAGGATTGGTCCTTCCTGACCTCATGTTCAAAATATGTAAGATATAGTCTGTTGTTGTTGTTGTTAAGTGCCGTTGAGCTGGTATCCGACTCATAGTGACCCTACATACAACAGGTGAAACACTATTGCCAGTGCTTCTCTGCTGTTCATAGGGTTTTCAATGGAGGATTGATTTTTGGGAGTGGGTTGCCAGGTCCGTCTCCCAAGCCCACAGCACCTAGTGTTCCCAGGCGATCTCCCACCCAAGTTCTAACCAGTCCTGACCCTGCTCAGCTTCCGAAATCTCATGGGATGAGATGCCACAGGGCTATGGCTGCAGGTAGATGTAATCTAGATATTGTTATGTCCAAGGAGAATCCTGGTTGCACTTTTTTCTTGGACAGATCTGTTGATTTTTTTGGGAATCCATGGTATACTCAGTATTCATCTCCAGCACCATAATTTAAGACAATTAATTTTCCTGTTTCCTATATTTGCTGTCTGATTTCATAAGCATATGATGCAACTGGAAATACCAGGCATGGCTCAGGTACACCTTTGTCTTCAATGTGATATCTTTACTTTTCAACATTTTAAAGAGGTCTTTTCAACAGCTTTTCTCAATGCAATGCATCTTTTGATTTCCTGACTGCTGATTTCATGGGTGTTAATTGTAGAACCAAGTAAAGCAAAATATTGTACAATCTCAATCTGTTCTCCATTTATCATGAAACTGATTACCGCCCCAGTTGTAAAGATTTTTGTTTTCTTGATATTGAGGTGTAATCCATAATGAAGGCTGTGTTCTCTAATTTTCAACAGTAATTGTTTCATATCCTCTTTACTTTCAACAATCAAAGTTGTGTCTTCTACATAACACAGGTTGTTAATGAATCATCCTCCAATCCTGATGCCATGTTCTTCTTCATAAAGTCCAGCTTCTAGGATTATTTGCTACCATATGGTTTGAAGAAGTACAGTGGAAGTATAAATCCCGGACACCTTTCCTGATATAAACAAAGTAGTGTTTTCTTGTTCTGTTGTAACTACTCTCTCCCAGTCCATTTATAGTTTCCTTTGAATAGTCAATAAAACATAGATACACATCTTTCTGGTATTTTCTGCCTTTGGCATATATCCATCTGATATCAGCAATGATGTCCCTTGTCCCAGGCTGTTTTATGAATCTGGTTTGATTTTGTGGCAGTTCCCTGTCAGTATACTGCTGCAGTTGCTTTAGAATGATCTTTAGCAAAATTTTGCTTGCATGTGATATTCATGATATTATTCAATAGTTTTCACATTCAGTTGGATCTCATTACTTGGGAATAGGCACAAATATGGATCTCTTCCACTCAGTTGGCCAGGTACCTGTTTTCCAAATCTCTTGGCATAAAGCAGGGAGCACCTCCAGTGCTGTATCTGTTTGTTGAGATCTCTCAATTGGTATTCAATCAATTTCTGGAACCTTGTATTTAGCTAATTCCTTCAAGGTAGCTTCCAATCTCTATTCAGTACCCTTGGTTCTCGGTCATATACAACCTCTTGAAATGGATGGTCAGCCACCAATTCTTTTTTATATAATGACTCTGTATATTCCTTCCATCTTCTTTTGATGCTTCCTGCATCATTTAATGTTTTCCCTGTAGAATGTTTCACTATTGCCACTCAAGGCTGGAATTTTTTCTTCAATTCCTTATGCTTGAGAGCATCTTCTTCCTTTTTGGTTTTCTATGTTCAACTCTTTGCACATGTCATTATAATATTTGGTGTCTTCTTGAGCTGCCTTTTGAAATCGTCTGTTTGGTTCTATAACTTCTTCATGTATTCCTTTTGCTTTAGCTGCTTGACATTCAGGTGCAAGTTTCAGAGTCTCTTTTGAAATGTAATTTGATTTTTCTTCTTTCTTGTCTTTTTAATAACCTTTTGTTTTCATCATGAGTGATGTCCTTGACGTCAAGCCACAACTCAGCTAGTCTTCGATCATTAGTGTCTAAGGCATCAAATCTGTTTTTGAGATGGCCTGTGAACTTAGATGAGATACACTCAAGGATACACGTTGGGTCTCATACCCTTGTATTAATTTTCTTCAGTTTCAGTTTGAACCTACATTTGAGCAGCAGTTGATGGTCTTTTCCACAATTGGCCATTGGTATTATTCTGGCCTGAGATATTAAGCTTTTCCATTGTTTCTTTCCACAAATGTAGTCACTTTGGTGCCTATTTGTTCTACCTAGTGAATTACATGTGTACAATTATTGCTTATGTTGGTGAAAAATGTATTTGCAACAAAAAATTCATTAGTCTGACAAAATTCTATCATGCAATTTCCAGCATTGTTTCAGTCACCGAGGTCATATTTTCCAAATACTGGGCCTTTTTCTTTGTTTCCAACTTTTTCCTTCCAGTCACCAGTAATTATCAGGGCATCCTGATTACACATTTGATTAATTTCAGGCTGTAGAAACTGGGAAAATTCTTCCACTTCTTGATTTGTGGCTTAATGGTGGCTGTGTAAATTTAAAAAATAATCATATTATCTGTCCTTCCTAGTTGACATATGGATATTATTCTATTACTGACAGCATTAGACTTTAAAATTTTCAACTTTAGGATGCATTAATTTTGTAAGATCTCTTCTGCATTGAGCATAGTTTTTCAGTAATTTAACTGAGTCTCTTACTCATTTTCGTCTCTGCCTGTAGTCTTACTTCACAGTCCATATTATTTTCTCTACTGAAATTCCTATCTTTCCTATGAGACAACTTTAATTTTAATATCAATTAATTGTTTCTCTTAGTTATCTAAAGTCTTATTTTGAATAATTTAGTTGAAAATACTTTCCTATAGTTTCTCCGCTCTCTCCATCAAATGTAGATATTTACTTTATTTTTCCACTCATTAGCTCTTGGAATGGATGCACCTGTATTTCCTAGAAGATTATCTATAATAAATAATAAAATATTTTGGCACCCTCTGACTATTTATGTGGCCCAAATAAATGATTTCAGTGCTTTTTTTCCTCCTTACACATATTTTCCATTTACTCTTGCAAAGTTTTTGCTCCAAGAATGAACCAAGCTATAAAATTGTTTATATGTTAAGGTAAATTATTTGAAGTAATTGATGCTAGGTTTTGTTTATGATAGACAACTTCTTAGAAATCCTTGAGAGAAGAAACTCATTTTCATCACCTGAGGCCAAAACCCCATTACCTTGAGTACCACAATTTATAATAGAGTGATTTGGGGCAGTTTATCTGACTTGCTCAAAGTCATTAATCTGATTAGTTTGTGTCTGAACCATCATTTTTACTTTGTGTGTGTGTGTGTGTGTGTGTGTGTGTGTGTGTGTGTGTGTGGTGCTGGGGATGTAACACATGGCCTTATATGTGCTAGGCAATTGCTCTTCCACTGGGTACATGCCCAGCTACTTTTTGTCTTTTCTCTTACCCATGTAGTCTATTGTAATTTCTCCAAAACTCAAATCAAGCTATTTATTTAAAAATGTATCATTACTGCTTCATTCTGGAGTTAATATAGATAGTATTTCAAGTAAATAAAATAAGTGCAAAAATAGAGTACAAATTAACATACTTCTGATTTATCAATTATATCTATTCTGAAGAAACAAACTCTAGAAATTGTAGATACAGTTTGGATAGAATTAGTCACCATAAACCATTATGAAAGAATTTATTGAATGGGTTAGGGAAAACTCAATCATATATATATATATATATATATATATATATATATATATATATAAATTAAGTTCATATATACTGGTTTCATGGGTTCTCCCCAATTGCCTATATTTAAACATTTTGTTTATATATTTGAAAATGCTTGTATATATTTAAAATTAAAAATAAGTTGGGAAACTAGCCCAAATTAAGTAACTGTAGAGAAGAATAAAGAGAAGCAACAAAAAGAAGAAATTGCCCTAGATAAAAAAAAGACATCATTTTTTCTAATTTAAGCTCCACATTGGTAAGATTTCTTTGTAACTTTCTCTGAACATTTTGCTTGGGAATCCTTTGATTCCCAAGGAATCAAAGAGGATAAACTCAACTTATCCAATAAACTCAACTTTTCCTGAATATCTTCTCCTGGGTAATGTTAATTACTGTTCTTTTCATCACCCTGGTATCAACAAGAAAAGTTGTTCTTTCTTTAACACTATATTCCACAACTTCAGGGCAGAATATTTAAATAACAGTTAATAGAGAATGCCTGCCAACAGATGGCAGGTTAAAACAAAATTTCAAAGAACTATCTGGTTTAAAGAACTTATTTTAAGTTTGTAGTCCAGTAAAGACATGCTTTCATGCCCAGGCTCTTGTCTGCTCATGAAGGGAGAGACCATCAATCAACACCCTTTGGGCAGAACTGGAATCACCTTTGATATTCAATCCCACTAACAACAATAATAAGTAGACAAACCATTTGTTCATGATTTTTGTTCCATGTATGAGTTTCCTATTATTGGACTCATCCCATCCTCATACAATGTCTAACAAATAAGGAACCAAATCACTTCTGGGAGACTCTGCAAATAAGCTTAGCTATGTGGACTTACCCAAGGAGCATTTTGTTGGAACCCAATGAACTCAACATTCATGCAAAAAGACATAAATATTTAATGTTGAAGGTAACAGAGCAATGGATGGAATCCTTTTGTTTTGGAGGATAGATATCAGCAAGGGTCAGATGAAATATGTTCATTTTTGTATTGGAGTTTTTATTTATTTGTGTCTGTATATGCAATCTGAGAATTACTGGAGAAATTTAAAAAGAAAATGAGAAACAGTTGCTTGAGAAGATCAGCAGTTAAAATTACAGTATTTTTATATTTAAAATAGGAGGGCCTTAGGGTATCACTTAGTGGTAGAGCAATTGCTTTTCATGCACAAGGGTGTATGTTTGGAGAGAGGCAAAGAGAGAGAGAGAATGAGAGAGGGAGAGTGTTTGCACTTTATGTTTAATTCTTAAAACATTGTGTGGTTCTTTAGATATAGGTTTATAGGATAATTTTGATTTGTTTTTCCAAGTAGATAAATATATATTTTTTAATCACCAAACTCTTACATATTATATTTCATAAATTCCAGGCTGTATATCAGAATGATGGACACTATAGGTAAAAAGGTAAAGCAAAATGAGAGAAGAAAGAGCCCAAGCAGGTTTCTTTAATTTAACATATATGAATAGTGTGTCTATTGTGGCAATTATTTTTGCTTTTATTTATTGATAATTATTGAGACATTCTATCAATATACTGATTTATTCTTTTATACTTTATTCTACTTAAAATGTTTACTATGGATGTTTTGGACCTGGGATTTAGCTCAGTTGCTAAAGCACTGATCCCCACTCTCTGAGGACCCAGGTTCAATCCCCAGCACTGAAGAAATGGGAGAAGAAAAGGGAGAAGGCAATTCACTCTCGAAGCAATCCCGAAACAATCAGCCATTAAAAACCCTTTAGCATCCCTATGAGTTGGACATGACTGACTCCATGGCACCTAACAACAACAACAACGGCATACATGTTTCCGAAACTGAGAACAACATGATCATATTGAAAAGCAGGAGCATCTACAGACTAAATAATTAACTAAAAGATTATGACATTGTGCCTAATTGACCTTATTAATCCATACTAAAAATGAATCACTAAGAATTCTGACTCTGAGGTGAGATTCCATCATTTCATAGTCCAGTTTATTGAATTCTTATAAGATATGGGGATTTGGACAAGTTAATTTTCTGTTACATTCCCATCATTTTTCAGTGGAAATAATAACATTTTCATCATGGGTTTTATGATTAAATGAAGCAATAAATGAAACACACAATGAAAATACATATGTCCTTGTGATGAATCATTACATTTGGGTTCTTTCATTGGTTGGACTTTGAAAACTAACAAAATTCTAAGCACAGAGTATGATCAAACTTGTATTTATGATGCATAACCTGAAGTAGTCTGCAGCATAGTACCCCTGCATTGGATCCTGCCTAATCTCGGAAGCTAAACAAGTTGGACCTGGTTAGTCCTTGGATGGGAGACCACCAGGGAATACCAGGTGCTGCAGGCTAAGGAGAAGGACCTGGCGGTCTACTCCCAAAACAATCAGCCATTGAAAACCCTACGACTAGCACAGAAGCACTGTTGTAGTGCCGAGCATGGCATAGTGTCAGGGAGGATTTCATCTGTTGTACATAGGGTACCCATAGGTCTGACCTGACTCACCTGGGCCTAACAACAACAACAACAACAACCTAAAGTAGCAATATTACTGTGTGATAAATTTTATATAATTTTAAACACATATTTTACTGTGGTCCCATCTTAGAAATTCCTATCTTAGAAATCATCATATTTGCATTGGTTTAATAACTTTTACTTATAAATGTCAAAGACCATTGCTTTGTTTAGCTATTTTATACTGTTATTGGTGCTGCTGATTATTAAACAAAAATAATAATAATGAATTGTATATCAAAATAAATGAAACATATCTTTGGAAGATTTGAAAATTTTCTGATATTTTGAAGTGTAGTCTGGCATGCTACTTATTTATTTACTTTAGAAACAGAAAAACCTGCTCTTAATATAAATCTGATAATTATCTGTTCCTACGAAGGAGTTATATGTATCTAGTTAGTGAATGAGAAACAAATGTTTTATTAATCAAAATATATAAGCATAATTTGCTTTTCTAACATAAAGGCCATGCCCAAGAACAGATGTTCATTTTATTCTTTCACTTAGGAAAAGAAAAAGAGGACATTAATATTTTCCAAATGAAGCATGACCTTATTCTAGAAGGTTTTCAAAATATGACTGTATATACAACAGATTTTCTGTATAAATTACAGAAATCAATAGCTCATGAAGGCAAGCTTTTCCATATTCAATTGCACCAAATGCTTAGAATAACACTGTGTGAAAAGGACTGCTGACCCATTTTGTATATAGGAAGTAGCCCAGGGTTGGGGGCCTTGTCAAGAAGTTTATGCACATATGTCTTCTGACATGAAGACCATTATCAACAAGTAGAGAGAGAGAAGGTGTTTTTCTATTTTTTCCCTTGTGTAAATCAAGAATTGACATTCTTGAGTTTAATTTCTGACATTACCACTTACTGATTATGTAGTTTTGAGTATATCATTGAACTTTTATGTGTGACAATTGCCTCTTCTATAAGATAGGGATGTTAATTAAACCTCTTTCCACAGGTATTTGCAACCCTAATTGAATAAATTCATCCAAAGTGTTTAGAAAAGTGCCTGGCTCAATTAGCATTTCAAATGAAATAGAATGAATATTCCATTATTTTACCTGTTTTTGTAACATACACATTCTACCTGGAATTGCATAATGGAAAGATTTCTTTCATTCTGAAAACTTTGTCCCAGGTTGAAAGGATCAATGATTATTCCCTGTGTCCCAGTTTCATGTGGCTACTTCCTATGAGCTCTTAAAACTTAGAACTGCAATGATGCATTTTTGTCTGCGTAAATACTTTAAATCTTCTTATTTCATTCTGTGATTGTGCCATCCCTTGACAATGGTTTTGCTGAAAATTTTTCAAAAGCTGAGTTCTGGGAGTGGAGGCAGGTTTCAACTTCGAATGCTATTTCTGATCAATTGGAGCGTCTTAATCCTCTTCTTCCTTTACATGACTGTGCTCTGGTAAATAGCTGTCAGCAAGGGAAGAAGTTCAATACCTTTGGGCTATGACCCACTTAAATGCCACTTTGGCTGGGGAAAATACCCAAGCCAGCCTTAAATGTCAGTTTTATCCTGGAATCCCCTGGTGTCAGCCTTAGGAGTTCAATTGCTAAGTGTATATATAAATTTCATCCTTTTCAAATAAAATACTGGAAGTTATTACATCTGTTAGGTGAAACAGAGGTAAATATGGACCTGAAATATAATGATTTGATCCATGTACTCACTAAAACAATAACAAAGACAGAGGAGCTAATATTAGACTTGAATAATAAATTCTATAATTGTGTGTTATATTCACTGAAAATTGATTTTTTAGGGAGATGGCTGAAGATTGATCCTAGGGCCTTGTGTAAGCTCAGTAGGTGCTCTATCACTGAGCTATAGCCCCAGTTGTCTGATTATTTTTATCCTACCTATTTTAAGACAAGCCACAACTAATAACTACCATTACACTCTAATGTTCCACTGACCTACTTTTTTGTTAAAAATGAATGTTAGTGGGATGAGGTGGTACATATCTATAATCTCAGTGACTTGGGAGATAGAGACAGGAGGATTGCAAGTTCATGGCCAGAGTCATCCCATGTCACTGAGTGAGATCTTGTCTGAAGATAAAAAATAAAAAGAGGCTAAGAGTGCAGCTCAGTGGTAGAGCATCCACCTAGCATGTGTGAGGACCTGGGTTCAATGCTTCCCCACCTCCAGGTATGGAATAAAAAAGTATTCTTTTCATTTAAGATATAGTGATTTTGTTAAGAATTATATGATAATACAGTTTTTTAGTTCCTTTAGAGTTTAGAAAGGTTAAAAAGTAATTTCTGTTTTTCTATGAGTTTGAATAGGGTCTTTCTGTACTTTGTTTAACACAGGTTGGCTTCAAACTCGAGATACCTCTGCCTCAGGTACTAAAGGCATATACCACCATGCATGGCTAAACAGTCTTTTCTTAATATAAGGTCATCACCAACATGAAATAACGTGCCAAATATTACTAGTAGTTGGTTAGTTAACATGGTATTATTTTAATAAGTCATTCAGCAAAAATAATATTGACTATCCACTTAAATTAAATTAAATTAATTAATGATATTGTAAAAATTACAAACAAATGCATTTTTACTTGAAGAAATTCTAAAAATGAAAGACATTTTTCATCTTGTTGTTAGGTGCCATCAAGTCGTGTCCCCACTCATAGTGACCTTATCTACAACAGAACAAAACACTCTCTGAGACTGGTATCCAGAATATATTAAGATCTCTGACAACTCAATAATAAAAGGAGTTAAAAAAAAAACACTCCCCAATTCTGTGCCAGGCACATTATCTTTCTTATTTAAGTCTATTGTGGCAGACACTGTGTTAGTCCATATGGCTGAGGGTTTTCCTTTTATTATTGACCTGCCACTCCTCCAAATATGACGTCCTTTTCCAGGTATTGGTCCCTCAGGACTAGATGTCCAAAATACGTCAGATGCAATCTAGCCATCCTTGCTTCCAAGGAGCACTCTCGTTGTCCTTATTCTAAGACAGATCTGTTAGTTCTTTTGGCAGTACATGTTAGATTCAATATTTGTCTTCAGCACCATAATTCAAAAGCATCAATTCTTCCTCTGTTTCCCTTGTTCAATATCCAGCTTGCACAATCATATGATTCAACTGAAAATGCTATGGTATGAATCAGGCTCACCTTCATCTTGAATGTGACATCTTTACTTTTCAACACTCTAAAGAGGTCTTTTGCCACAGCTTTTCCCAATGCAATGCGTCTTTTGATTTCTTGACTGCTGCTTCCATGGGTGTTGATAAAGCAAAATCTTGGACAACTTCAATCTTTTATCCCTTTATTGTGATGTTCTGAACTGACCTAGTAGTAAGGATTATTTTTTTGTTGATGTTGAGTAGCAATCCATAATGAAGGCTATGTTTTTTTTGATCTTCATCTGTAAATGTTTCAAATTCTCTTTCAGCAAGGAGAGTTGGTCATCTGCATCATGTAGATTGGTAATTAATCTTCCTCCAATTGTGATGCCACATTTCTTCTCCATAAAGACCAGCTTCTTGAATTATTTGCTCAGCATAGAGATTAAAGAGGTATGGTGAAAAGACACAGCCCCAATGTACACTTTTATTGCCTTTAATTCAGGCATTGTTTTCTTGTTCTGTTCAAAGGACTGCCTGTTGTTCCATGTTCAGATTCCTCATGAGTACAATTAAGTCCTCTAGAATTCTCATTCTTTTCAATGTTATCCATAATTTGTTATGATCCACATAGACAAGTTCCTTTGCATAGTCGATAAAACATAGATAGACACCTTTTTGGTATTCTCTGCTTTCAGCTAATATCCATCTGACATCATCAATGATGTCCCTGGATCCATGCCTGCTTCTGAAGAGAGCTTGATTATCTGGCAGTTCCCTATCTATATTTGGGGCTAGGGTTTAGCTCAGTTGGCAGAGAGCTGCTCTGCAGTTTCAGAGGACCTTAATTTGATCCTCACCACTGCAAAAACAGGAGAAGGATATGACAGTCCACTCCTGAAGCATTTCTGGAACAATCAACCAATGAAAACTCTGTGAGGGTTGCTATGAGTCAGACTCCATTAGTAGGCACCTAACAACAACCCTGTCTATATACTGTTGCAGTCAATTCTGAATGATATTTAGTAAATTTTTGCTTATGTATGACATTAATGATATTATTCAATAATTTCCACATTTGGTTGGATCCCCATTCTTGGCACTAGGCACAAACATGGGTCTCCTCCAGTCAGTTGGCCAAGTAGTTACTTTCCAAATCTATTGGCTTAAGACAGGTTAGCATCTCCAGTGCTGATATGTTTGTTGAAACATTGCTATTACTATTTCATCAATTCCTGGAGACTTATGTTTCCCCAGTGCCTTCACGGCATCTTCCATTTCATCCTTCAGTACCATTGGTTCCTGATCATATGCAATGTCTTGAAATTGTTCATGCTCCACCAATTCTTTTTGCTGTAATAAGTGTACGTATTCCTTCCATCTCATCTTCTTTTGGTGTTTCCTGCATGTTTAATATTTTTCCTGTAGAATCCTTCACTATTGTCAATTAAGGCTTGAGTTTTTTTCTTCAATTCCTTAAGATTGAGTGAAACAAAGTGTGCTCTTTCCTTTTGGTGTCTGTCTCCAGCTCTTTGCACATGTCATTATAATATTTGATTTTTTTTCTTCTCAAGGCTGCCCTTTGAAATCTTCTGTTTAGTTCCTTAGCTTCATCACGTTTTCCTTTTACTTTAGGTGCTTCATGTTCAAGTGCAAGTTTCAGAGTCTCTTTTGACATGTAATTTTGTCTTTTCTTTTTTTCCTGTCCTTTATATAACATTTTGCTTTCCTTATTAACGATGTCTTTGATAGCATGCCACAACTCATCTGGTCTTGGGTCGTTAGTGTCTAATGCATTAAACCTGTTCTTCAGATAGTCTCTGAACTAAGGTTGGTTATACTCAAGGTAATAATTTGGCTCTCATGTACTTGTTCTAATTTTCTTCAGTTTCATTTTGAACCTCATATGAGCAGTTGATTATCTGATCCATAATCATCAACTCTTCTTGCTCTGACTACTGATATTGAGCTTTTCCATAGTCTCTTTCCACAATTGTAGTCAACGTGGTTCTTGTATGCTACATTTAGTGAATTCCATGTGTACAGTCACCATTTATGTTGGTGAAAAAATGTATTTGCAATGAAAAGGTCATTGATCTGACAAAATTCTGTCTTATGATCTCCAGCATCATTTCTGCCAACAAAGTCCTATTTTCCATCTATTGAGTGTTCTTCTTCATTTCCAACTTTTGTATTCCAGTCACCAGCAATTATCAATACAACCTGACTAAATTTTTGATCTATTTCAGATTGCAGAAGTTCATAAGTATCTTCCCTATCCTCAGTTGTGGCCTGAGTGGTGGGTGTATAAATTTGAATCATAGTCATATTGACTGTCCTTCCTTGTAGGCATATGAATATTTTCCTATCACTAACAGCATTGTACTTCAGGACAGATTTTGAGATGTCATTTTTGATGATGAATCCACTCAATTTCTCTTTAATTTGTCATCACCAGCATAGTAGACAATATGATTATCTGATTCAAAATGGCCCATGACAGTCCATTTTAGCTCACTGGCACCTAGAATGTTGATGTCTATGTGTTCCATTTATCCTTGGATGATTTCTAATTTTCCTAGATTCATACTATATACATTCCACATTCTAATTATTAATGGATGTTTAGAGTTGTTCCTCCTTGTTTTGAGTCATGCTACATCAGCAAATAGAGGTACCTGGGACTTTACTCCATTTCTGTCATTAAGGTAGATTCTACTTTGAGGCAGCAACTCTTCCCCAGTCATCTTTTGAGTGTCTTTCAACCTTAGAGGCTCATTTTACTACACTATATCTAACAGTGTTTCTCTGCCATTCATAAGGTTTTCAATGGCTAATTATTATGGGAATGGGTGTCAGGTCCTCTTCCTTAGTAAATTTTAGTCTGGAAGTTCACCTGAAACCAGTCCACTATGGGTGGCCTCACTGGTATCTATAATACCAGTAACATAGCTTTCAGCATCACAGCAACACACAAGCACCCATAGCATGGCAAACTGATAGACATGTGGTAGGCCAATGTGATATTAAGTTCCAAGTCCAAGGCCAGCATTAATTCCCACTCTTTCCCCCAAGCAGGAGCTATATATTCTTCTGCTTAGACTTGGAGGAGGGGTCACACAGGAACTCTTTCATTCCCACTCTCTACAAGGCATTTTTCTTATTACGCCAGGTACTACGATCTTTCTCTTGATTTCTTCACTCTTGTGAAGGCAATTGGCCATAAGAATAGATGTTTTACTTTACCTGTTTCTTGCTTTGCCTCCATGCACCAGTTTATTTATCCAATCATCTATCATTGGACATTTGGATTATTTCTTATCTAAATTATTTTGAATAATACTGCAATGAACATGGCAGGGTATATATCTCTTGGAGATACTGATTTTAATTTTTTCAGATATATATCTATATATGGGATTACTGAATAATAGCATAGTTCTATTTTGATCATTTTTTTTCAGACAAGGTCTCGATATGTTGCCCAGGCTGCCATTGAACTTGTGATCCTACTGCCTCTGTTACAGGCATGTGCAACCTCACCTATCTCTATTTTGAATTTTTTGAGGAAATTTGAGGGGCTGCAAAATCATCAACCTGGATCTTCAAACTGCTGACCCATTCAATGTATTTGGAATTTACACCATCCATTATAAAAGGAACTGATTCTTCAAAACTAATCTATTCTGTGTATGTGTATATGTTGTTGTTGTTGTTGTTTACAAATACATATATGTCTGTCACCAGTAATTATCATATTGCAAGTTAACATTAATGAAACAAAAATCCTTATAACTGAGTCATTAAACATCTTAATGATAAATGGAGAAAAGATTGAGATTGCCCAAGGTTTTGCTTTACTTGAATCTACAATCAATACCCATGGAAGCAGCAGTCAAGAAGTCAAAAGATGCATTGCATTGGGAAAAGGTGTTGCAAAAGACCTGCTTAAAGTAAAAAGTAAAGATGTCATATTGAAGATGAAGGTGCACCTGACTCATGCCATTGTGTTTTCATTTGCATCATATGGTTGTGAAAGCTAGATATTGAATAAAGGAGATAAGAGAAGAATTGATGCTTTTGAATTATGGTGCTGGAGGTTAATATTGAAAATACCATGGACCACTGACATAGTTTTGGTTATGTCACAGTGTTGGGGAGTGTTTTGTTCTGTTGTACATAGGGTCACTATGAGTCAGATCTGACTCAAGGGCATCTAACTACAACAAAAACATCACACCTACTGCCATAAATAGCAGTACAGAATACAGTAGCATAGTTCCAGTCCCCAGGCAGTATTCACAAATAGAGCTTATGGACTTGTCCTAGAGTGAGGGAGAGCCTTATAACTCCAGTAGGAGGGTCTTGTATTCTAGCCTGAACTAAATACCTAATTTGTAGGTATTTAGATACCCACAAATAATAATCTAGGTCAATGTGTACCAAGCACTTTCTGGGAACTATGGCCTTACTTAGTGAAAAAATAAGATTCTAGCATCTGAATACAAAATAATAAATATGTATGAACACTCAAAGAATTATTGATAGCTTTTCTAACAAAACAACAAATATCACTAAACATACAGTAATTATTTGATACTTTATTGTAGAAACTTAATAGAGGGATTGAGGCAAGTAAAAAATCAAACATTCTGGAGCAGAAACAAAATTTAAAAATGTGCTAGAAAGCATCAATACTGTAATAGAACAACACAAAGAATCACTGATCTCAAAGAGACTCTATTTGAAAATGTACAGGCAGAGGATTAAGCAGAATGAAGAATGAAGAAAGTTTTGGAGAATACTGGCAGAACAGCAAGAGAGCAAATATTCAGGTTTTTGAGGTATAAGATAGATGTGAAAATGCTTTAAAGAAGTAATAACAGAAACCTTCCTATACATAGAGAAGAAAACAAATACCCAAGTACAGGAAGGTAAAAGATTACCAGTTAAATTTAACTCAATCAAATTTATCTGAAGATATAAATAATTTACCATAAATACAAAGAAGAGATTCACAAAGTAATGAAGAAAGGGGAGGGTTATATAAAGATGACCTCATTTATCCGATGGCAAATTTCCCAAGAGAAATCTTAAAGGCCAGAAAGGAGTAGGAAAACGTATCTATATTGACTAAGGAAAAAATTGCCAACCAAAAATTCTATACCTAGCCATGCTATTCTTCAGAAGTGAAAGAGATTGGCATTTCTATAAAAAACAGTTGAAAGAATTTATCACTGCCTGCCATATACAAAATGATTAAGGTAGTTCTTTAAACTGAAAGAATGTGACAATAAAGAATAAGAACAAAGCATCAGAAGTTACTATAAAATGCATTGGTAAAAGTAACTATACATACACATCCAGTTGGCTCTAATACTGTATACATGGTTTTTAAATTACATATATTTCATATGACAACATAAAGCAATTAAAATAATAGCTACATTAATATGCAAAAAGAAAGTTATAAAATGGAACATCAAAAATTCAAAATGTGGGGGAAAATGGAGGGTAATTATAGAGATTTCTTATTAGCATATTTTCACTCTTGGTTTTTCTTATTTTGATTTTCATGTTAGGTTATTATTATTTCCAATAGTGTATTGTAATCAAAAGATGTTTATAAGCTTGAACTACAAAACAAAAATCTCTAACAGGCAAATAATTGACAAGGGATAAAACACACTACTATAGTAAATTACTTAGTCACAAATGTTAAGCATAAGTAAACCACAATAAATCTAAAAAAAGAAGTTACATACTGGCTTAGTAAGACCTGATCTGTCAAAAATTACCTCAAAAATAATTGATTTACTTATCCAATTAAAAAACATAGAGTGAGCAAATGGATAAAACAAGTTCC